>PVJI01017817.1:0-34801 GCA_004026765.1 Micronycteris hirsuta | reverse complement strand
CCTCCCAAAACTGGCCACACCTGCCAGCATTCGGGGCAGGTGTGGCCTTTGGTATAGAGCCAATTATCTCCCTCTTTGGCGGCCCGCCTCTTGGCTGCACCCTGTTACACCGCTAGTCTATAAAAAACGTACTAATACGTCTCCCGCATTCCACTACCAGTCAACGTAAAACGTATATGTACGTCTCCCGACTACAAAAAAAGACTAGAGACAGAGCTGACTTAAGTTTTTAAAAAGGTCCCTCCAGCCACTGGGGTGGGAATGGATTGCAGGCAGCGAAGGTGGAAGAGCTGTTTTCGAGGATCCAGGCAACTGAGGAGGATCCGCTGTGTCTTCTAAGCCAGCCTGGCTGGTGATCCCAGAGCTTACGTTGACTTAGAGCCGGGCAACGTCAGGCCAGCCTCAGTTTCCCCATTTGTAAGATGACGGCTCTGAGGACTCACCGCAACAGGTCTATTCAGCAAGGTGTCTGGGTTCAAGAGAACCCTCCACACACGTGTGCTGCTATTATTCACCAATGCCGCGGTCATTCTGCCTCTGGTTGCTCAGCTGGCTGCCTCAGCATTGCCTGGGAAATTGCAAATCCTGGCCCCCACGTCCCCGTATCCCGACCCACTAGGTGTGTGGCCGAGTCTAAGGACCTTCGGTTTAATTTAATTTCTTTTTTTCCCTAAGAAATTGAAGAAGATAAAAAACTATGAGCAGTACAATGACAGCAAACTCACAACTATTAACAACTGAACCTAGAAAAGCAACAACCATGAAAACAAATACTAAGCAAACAGCTAGAACAGGAACAGAATCAGAGAAATGGAGATCACATGGAGGGGTTTCAGCGGGGAGGGGAGGGAGGAATAGGGGGGAAAGGTACAGGGAATAAGAAGCATAATAGGTAGGCACTAAATAGATGGGGAGAGGTTAAGAATAGTATAGGAAACAGAGAAGTCCAAAAACTTATAAGTACAACCCATGGTCATGAACTAAAGCGGGAGGTGAATGCTGGAGGGTTGGGGGGTGCAGGGTGGAGGAGGATATGGGGGGGATTGGGAAAACTGTAATAGCATAATCAATAAAGTATGCTTAAAAATAGTGGGGTGGTGGGGAGGGGTGGGGGGAAGAGGCAGAGAACTGTACTTGAACAACAATAAAAAAGTGTTAAAAGAAAAAGAACCAATAGACTATAAAAAAAGATTTTATTTATTTATTTTTAAAGAGAGGGGAAGTGAGGGAGAAAGAGGGGGAGTGAAACATCAGTGTGTGGTTGCCTCTAGTGCACCCCCTACTGAGCACCTGGCCCGCAACCGAGGCATGTGCCCTGACTGGGAATCGAACCAGTGACACTTTGGTTCACGGGCCTGTGCTCGGTTCACAGGCCTCTGCTCAGTCCACTGAGCTACACCAGCCAGGGCTAATTTAATTTCTTAATTAACATTTTTGATTGCAAAAACTCCAAGCAATTCAAAAGGATATGGAGCGAAAGTGCCTGTCTCTGTCCCCTCTGTGTGTCCCCAGGTCTCTCCCCAGAATGAGCCATTGTCAGCAGTGCCTATAGGCATATACCTCTGGGTTCTCTCTCTCTCTCTCTCTCCCCCTCTCTCACACACACGCACACACGTCAGGGTGCTTCAGATTCAAACCATCATTTCCTGGCCGTGTGATGCTGAGCAAGTGATTTTATTTCTTTGGCTATAAAATGGAAATGATCGCCGTATTTTATTACCTGTCTCCTAATATTATGGTGAGGATTTCATAGGAAGTGCTTAAGGTGGCGCCTCATCCTTAGGCGGTGCTCCCTAAAACGGCACTATCCGTTTTTAATAGCTGCTCAGTATTTCACTGTGAGAGTAGATCCTAAAATTGAGTCAGTCCCTACCAAGGAACAATTAGGTTCATTCATTCACTTCATTCAAAAATATTTATTGAGCACTTACTGAGAGCCAAGCCCGCGCTAGGGGCTGGTGCAGTATGACCCTGGTGCCGCTTCCTCCACCCACAGGCCTGCTGCCAGAAGTCAGGTCAATTGACAGTGGTGTCTACAGCGTCAGCAGGCGCGTTCCGCTCGGAAGCGGTGGCCCCCGCCAGGCCCGGAGCGCGGCCGCACCCCCCGCGCGGGAGGGGAGCGAGGGCGCCCCAAGAGAGTGGACAGCCCCCCTGTCAGTCTTCCCGTGTCAGGGAGTGTAAGATGAGAATGGAGAAGGTGGGCCTCGTCCTGGGGGAGGGCGAGGAGGAACTTCTTGCCCCGGAGCTCCGAGGCACCCCGCGCGCGCGGGCAGGGAGGCGGGTCAAGGTCCGCTAGGACAGGGGTGGCAGCCTGCCCAGGGGTGGGAGCCCCTCCCGGGGGGCTGGGCTGCCTCCTCCAAGCCCCTCGGCCACATTGAATGGCCACGGCTGGGCCGTCTTTGTCTGCAGAGTCCTCTCCCAAGTCCCAGGCGCGTCCCTGGTGCCCGGGGAGGAGGAATCACGGGAAACCCGTGCGCCCGAGCTTGGAGCCGGGACACCACGTCTTCAGCTTGCAGTGGGCTTGGACCCTCAGGGCTGACCTCACCCCGGCTCACGTAAGCATCCTGAAAATCGATTCCCACCCGTAGTTGCAGGGGCCGGCCTTGGTCCAGACGGAAACTGGCTGCAGGCGGAGCCATGGGGAGTGTGTTGGCTCACCCCTGCTGCAGAGGAGAGACTCCCTGGCCGCGCACTGCTGGGGCGTCACCCCGACTCATACTAGGGGGCTTCTTGCAGTTTGAGCTCGTTGGAGGACGCCCCCCCTCCCGTCCCAAATTTCACCCTGGAGATCTTAAAGACCCTCGAGAAAAGCCACGCGGGGGGCCGGTTCCCCTGGGGCTTCCTCCCGCCCCCCAGCGCCTGATCCTCTGGAGCATCCCCGACGTCTGCAAAGAGGAGGATCTGGGCGGCCTCGGGGAAGCCTTGAAGCCCGTGGGGACCTTTGAGAAGATCGGCAAGGTGTTCCGCGGGGAGGAGGACTCCGCGGTGGGGATGTTGCAGATTGGGGAGGGCGTAGACTATTTGCTTATCCCCCACGAGGTCAGGCTGGCGGGGGGCGTCTGGAGGGTCATCTCCAAGCCTGCCACCAAGGAGGCGGAATTTCGGGAACGGCTGACCCAGTTTCTGGAGGAAGAAGGTCGCACCCTGGAGGATGTTGCCCGCCTCATTGAGAAGAGCACCCCGCACCCACCCCAGCATCCCCAAAAGCCCAAGGAGCCCCGAGTGAGGAGGAGAGTCCGGCAGATGGTGACCCCTCCTCCCTGGCTGGTCGTGGGCACCTGTGACGGCAGCAGCGCCAGCGACAGCGAGCTCAGCGACTTCGAGCCCTCCAGAGAGAAGGGCGACAAGGGCCACCAAGGCGCTGGGCGTGGCAGCAAGGTGCGCGAAATGCCCGTCAGTTACCTGGGCAGCAAATTCCTGGGGAACGACTTAGAGAGCGAGGATGAGGAGGAACTGGTGGAGGCCTTCCTCCGGCGCTGGGAGACGCCCAGCGCGCCGCCTGCCGGCCGCCGGGTGAACCTGCCGGTGCCCCTGTTTGCAGGCAACCCCGGGCCCCGCCGTCCAAAGCCGACAGGTGGCGAGAGCATGTCGGCCAGATGTCCTGGGGGAAGCTGAAGCGGAGGGTGAAGGGATGGGCGCCCAGGTCCAGTCCTGGGGTGGGTGAGGCCGTGCCAGGGTGGAGAGGGAGGGGGTGCCAGGCAGCACCAAAGGGGAGCATAACGTGGGGAACGCAGGAGATGGGCTGATGCCTGAGCCTCCCACAAGGCGATGGAGGGCCAAGGTCAACTGGGCCTCGTTTAGGCTGTGCCGGAGGGAGGAAGCAGCATCCGCCGCTCAGGGGGTGGAAGCTGTAGCTAATCAGAGGGCAGAGGCCAGAGCTGACCAGGGGGCAGAGGCCCCAGCTGTCTGGGACGCTGAAGCCTTAGCCACCCGGGGGGGGGGGGCAGGAGCAGCCCCAGAAGCTAGGGCCCGGAAACAGGTCAAGACGGTGAGGTTCCAGACCCCTGGGCGCTTTTCGTGGTTTCGAAAGCACCGGAGAGCCTTCTGGCACACTCCCCGGTTGCCCGCCCTGCCCAAGAGAGTCCCCGGGGCAGGCGAGGCCAGGAGCCTCCGCGTGCTGAGGGCTGAGGCCGGAGCAGAAGCGGAGCGGGGAGAGCACGAGGACCTGCCGTGAGGAGAGGGCACGGGGCCACGGGCCACTCAGCATGCCCCCCCCCCCCGCCCCGTCCGCACCGGGACGCAGGTGCTCCGTCTGCCCCACACGCGAAAATGGAGTAGAGGGCCAGGCAGCGCCCCGCACATCTCCACCGAACACCCCTCTTTCTTTTCTTGTTCAATGTTTCTTTCATGCATTGCTCTTTAACATACAGACTCTTTGTCGTAACCCAAAGAATGTAAAGAAAGAAACCCCCGTACAATGGGGTTGCATTAACTTCCTCAAGTGCAGTTCTAGGTGCTCAGCTTGAAACCGGGAGCCAGGCCCGGGGAGAAATTCCTCCTTCACCCCTTTTCACATCCCCCTTTCTCCTGCACATTGACGGCCTCCTGGAACTTACAACATGTAAATAAAAATGTTTACAAACTTACTGCTTGGCTTTGGACTTGGCAGCTGAAGAAGGCTCCAGGGTGATTTTGTCACGCACTTGTGTGCTGTCCACCTTCCATGAGGGTGACCTGCATTTATGTCACTTCACCTGCCCAAACTGCTGGGTCCCGCAGGCTCCGTGGGTCCAGCACCTGCAGTGCAAGCACTTCACACCCCCTGCCAGGCACAGAAGACTCGTCCGGGAAACGTGCCCGCCTGCAGATTCCGGGGCCCTTCGTGCCCGAGCGGTGCGTTTGCCGGCACTGGCCGGGCGGTCCAGGAACCTGCTTTGTTCAAGCTCCGCGAACGGCTGGAGCAGCTTGACCGCTGGGCAAACCACTGCAATGGAAACAGGCCAAAACGGGGCAGGGGAGGGCGCGGCATGGAGTAGTGTGGCGTGTGCTCTGATTACAGTTGGGAGAGACTGGGTGGCTTGGGGACATCTCTCTGTATTGTTTGTGTGTGTCCCCCACCCCGCCCCCCACCCTCCACCAGAGAAAAGTAGACAGCAAAGGCCACGCCCCAGCTTTGCCGAAGGCAGAAGAAATGGGAATTCACAGAAGAAGGCATCTACAGGCCAGCGCTGTCCGCTTGACTCCGACGGCTGCCTGGCCTGAGTTTCTTGGTTTTTCCCCTTAGAACTAAAGAATGACGTGGCTTCTCCCACCCCTTCTCCCGGAAGTGGCCACATGGGTGCCGCTTGCTGTTAAGCTGAGAACCTCTTGTACTGGGTGTAGTTCACAGCTCATAGCCCCGCAAGAAGGAGCCCCCACTGGGCCTTCAGCTCCGCTGGGAGGGATGCGGGGGTGCCGAGTAGGGCGCAGCAGCAGAATAACCGAACTGGGTGGAGCTGTCTCTGCGGTGGCCAGTGAGGACTCTGGAAGCCAGCTTGGTGGTGGCAGTGGGGGCTGACGGCAGCGGCTGCCCGCCTCCGGGAATAGTAGCCTCCGGCCTCCTTCTGGGGGCGGGGGAGGGTCTGGCATGTTGGGGATGCTGAAATGTGAAAGGAGCTGGGAGCAGAGATGGTGAGAGGCATCCAGAGAGGCTCAGAGACCGGGCGAATCTGTCCCCCCTCCCCACCCCGTTGATTCTCAGTTTGTCCTTCCTGTCCCTGGCCCATCAGTCACTCAACAGCTGAAAACAGCAGCCACCGTGTGCGGGCACCGGGCACCCTCCCATCTGTCTAAGAATAAATAAATAAAATCTTTTTAAAAAGAGGGCCAAGATGGTAAATTTTGTTATGTGTTTTTCAATAAAAATAAAGGTAAAAAATCAACCTGAGCTCTTCAAACAGTCCTTGAAATATGGTAAGGACTATGGAAAAAATTGTTATATTTTTGTAGTTAGTGTTGAATCTCATTTCCCCACTTCAGAGCGGAATCAGTCTGGGCGCGCTACTTAACCCCGTGAACCTGAGCGGCTCCACCGTCTCCAACGGCGGTCCCGGAGCGCCCCCTGGCGAGCACTGCGAGCGCTGCGACTCGCGTGGGCTGACGCCACTGCCGTGATCTTCGCTTGCTGCGGGCGGCGGGCGGCGGTTGCTTTCTGTTCCCGGGGCCCTCATTCCTCCCTCCGAGTGTGGTAAGACCTGGTCACACACGAGGGAGTCGGGGGGCACCCCTCGCCATGCCTGAGCGCGCCAAGAGGTAGGGACAGGGTCAGCCTCACGGGTGGGGGGCGCTGTGTGCAGCGCTGGGCAGGTTGGGTCCTGGCGCGGGAGCAGCTGCGCGGCATCAGCCTGGGGAATCCGCTCTGCTCCTCCCGGGGGAGTGGGGGTGGTGACGAAGGAGACCTTGGAGGCGGACAGACCCGGTTCCAGCTCTTCTTCTCCACCTTCCGAGCCTCAATTTCCTCATCCGGGAAATGAGGGAGAAAACCTGCCTTCGTCTTTTCCCCCAATGTCAGCCCCCAAAAGGCGCCTGGCCTGGCTTCCGCCGGGGGGTGAGAACATGAAACAGCGAGAAGGGAGCTGAGCCAGGTAGTAGGGTTTAGATAAACCTACATGGATTTCCTTGACGAGAATAGCTGTTCTCTGAGATTACTTCCCACCCACTCTTAGCTTCCTTTCTTCCCACGGGTTTTGTTTTTATGTTTGTTTTCATTTGTTTTATGCCACAAGGGAAGTTAGTGACCTTGTATTTGGAAGGCCCCAATATGCAGGGATTATACGGAGGGCAAGATCCAAATTTTGGGACCCTGTTCAGGACGTGCAAACTCCGGTGGCCACTCCCTTCAGGGACAAGTGGCGGTGTGGTAGTTTTAAGATGTGGAGTAGGCTCACGTCAGCCCGGGTCACAGTCCCGCGAATGCACACTCACTCACGGCACAGACACCCAGACACACCACACAGTTACACACCCATCCACCCAGGTACACATGCTCACACACCTTTGCACACACACGCACCTGCTAAAATCCTCTCACATATCCACAAACCTCATCACCCACTCACACACACACACACACACCCAGCTCCCTCGCACATGCGCATGCACACACGTGCCCATTCTCCCCCTTCCCAGGTTGTTCCCCAATTTTTTTTTTCCTTGTCACCCTTGGCAGATACGAGCCTGTTCCAAGGACCAGGACTTGCTGTGGGCATTGGGGCACCTGGACCCTCCTCCGAGCTGAGGGGGTGCAGAGGGGAAGTCCGGGTGGGCCAGGCTCTGGGCAGGGGTGGGTGTGGCTTCAGACCGGAGACTACCCCATCCTCCCTTAGACTGGGAGTGGCCTGGGGCCTCCCCTCTCTGGGGAGCCCGAGGCTTTACCCTGACACCTCCCCCCTCTCCAGGTCCCACCCCTGTCCAGGTGTCACCCCTGCCCATCAAACTTCACATCTGCCCCCCCCGCCCCCCGTTCAGGACTTACCGTGGCTCCTCAGTGACTTCAAGACAAAGCCCAACGTCTCACCTTGGCCCAGGAGGTCGGGAAATGTCTGGCCTTTCCTCCTCTGGGTCTCATTCCAGCCTAAATGCCTGGCCTAGGTCAGGCGCCTCCTCTGGGCTGTTATTCTGTCTCCCCCGCTGAACTCTGAGCCCTGGGAGGGCGGGCCCAGAACTTTCCTGTCATAAATGGGTCCCCAACACCACCCAGCACAAAGGGGCTCAAGGAAGTTTGTTGAACAACGGAATGAAATCGCCGATTTAAACTTTGGGTCCCTATCCCTTTTCCCTGAGCTGTGGCTCCTTGTGCCCATCAGAGGGCGCTCTGACCCAACAAATATTTAATTCAGGGCCAAGGCCGTCTCCAGAGTTGAGAAAGGAGTAACAATAACACCAGGGCTAATTCAGCCTTCCTGCCTCCTCAGGTGGCGCTAAGTGATCCACACCCAAACTCTTCATCAACAGCCAGATGAGACTGACCAACAGGGACGAGGAAAGCGAAGCTCAGTGAGCTTGTTTAATTTTCCGAGCTCACACATCTGAGCTGCCGATAAGCTTAGAGGCTGGAAGTCACAGGGTTGGACGATGCTATTAATTTACCCGCTTTATGCCCTGGCTAGTGTAGCTCAGTGGACTGACGGCGGGCTGCAGACCAAATGGTTGGCGGTTTGATTCCCAGTCAGGGCACATGCCTGGGTTGCAGGCCAGGTCCCCAGAGGGGAGTGTTCAAGAGGCAACCACACATTGATGCTTCTCTCCTTCTCTTTCTCCTTTCCTTCCCCTCTCTCTAAAAATAAATAAATTCTTTAAAAAAATTAAAAAAACTGTAAACCTGCTCATGGTTTTTAAAAAAACACACCCACTTCCCAGATGAGAAACTGCCAAACCCACACAGCTGGGCAGTGCCAGGACAGGAAGTGAACACAGGTTTTCTGACTTCAAACCCTGACTCCACAGGTACCTCAGGCAGCCTTCGGCAGCACCCCTCCTGCCATTCATTCACTCATTCATTCGTTCAATATTTTCCTCATCACTCCATCCATCCATCCAACTCAGCACCCGTCCTCGATACATACAGTTGTGATCAAGAAGGTTCGGCTTCCCTGACAGTGTTAATCCCACAAACAGCTGTTTGACAGCTGCGGCAAGTCTGCGGTCTGTTGCGTCCCAGGGCGCACTGATCTGGCAGACGGGAAAAGCAAGTCACGGGAGAACGTGTCAGCGCGACCGTTTGTATCAGTCAAGCACAGCCAACCATCTGTCGATGACTTGCTAATCATTTTTGAAAATGTATTTTAAAATACTCTTGATCTATATAATAAAAATGTTTGGATGTGGTGGGGATAGTTTTAAAAAAAAAACACTGTTTTTAGGGACACGAGAACCAAGTTTGAAGTCTCCCATTTTAGGGGACTTGCATTTTCTGTAATTGTTCTTATTGAAAGCGGGACAGAAGCGCAGGACTCGGCCCTGAAAAGAGAGGAAGTCTCAAACGGACCCCGCAGAAAAGCTTGTTCTGGGGAGACCCCTGTCATGATTAAGCCAAGGTCAAGGGAAGTGAAAAAAGCCGGGCTCGACCTTCTGGGCAAAGAACCCCCCTGCTGTCTGTCGTGTGTCCTTCCAGGGGCACACAGGTGTGCACACAAGTGCAACGAGCCACATTCCACCACACAGCGGCACCTGTAAAAGGTTTTACACACCTTTCTGCTCCTTGCATTTTCCCCTTGACGGCATCTCAGAGTTGATTTCTTATCAAGATGTTTAGAGCTAGGTCTTGATCACATGTAACTTTTCTTTTTAAAAAATTTCCCCTCCCCCTTCCTTCTTTTTTTTGAGGGGGTTGGGGGGCAATAACAGCTTTGAGATAATAATTCACATACAATTCTGTGGCTTCGAGTATATCCACAGGCTTGTACATTTGCCACAACACACTTTTTAACAGTTTCATGACCACCTCTCCCAAAGAAACCCTTTGCCTGTCAGTAGTCAGTCCACACCCCTCATGCCCCCGGCAGCCAGCAACCCACTCTCTGGCTCTGTGGGTTTGTCCATTCAGGACACTTCATAGAAATGAAATCACACAACATACGGCAACTCAGGTCTGGCTTCTTTCACTTCACACGGGGCTTTTAGGGCTCACCACATGGTAGCACGCGCCAGAGCTTCATTTCTTTCCATGGCCGAACCCTATCCCGTTGTCTGGATCTGCCACATTTTACCTATTCATTCACCACTGATGGATTATTTGTTTTGTTTTCTTGCTTTTTGGTTATGAGCAATGCTTAGATTTTGTATAGACAGATGTTTTCGGTTCTCTTGGGCAGATACCGAGGAGCGGAATTGCTGGGCCATATGGTGCACTAGTCAGCTCGGGCTGCCACAGCAAATTCCATAGACTTCGGGTGGCTTAAACAACGGCAACTGATTTTCTCACCATTCTGGAGGCTTTAAGTCCAAGGTCAAGGGATGGGCTTCAAACGGCAACAGTTATTAGCACATAGTGGTGGTGAGGGGGGAGGGTCACCGAGTGGCTCTTCTGTTGGCCTTGCCTGTGGCTGCCGACCGCTGGCAGTGGCTGGGGCCTCCTTCCTCACCCACCTCCTGTTAGGGGCCCCACCTGGGCAGGTAGGTGTGTTGGCAAAGCAAATCGGAGGGCTGGGATGTGGCCGGCCCTCCCCCTCACACAGCTGTCCCCAACCTAAACCCCAGATCATGCACGGGGGCTTGTTCAGTGAAGACGGCGTCACCTTGGACACCATCAGGAAGATCGAGCGGAATCGGCAGCCTCCAGGTCCAGGACACCTGGGTTGGTTCTCCAGGTGGCCTCTCTCCCTCCAAGTGACCCTTCACTATTTGGTACCAAAGCTTGAGCTTCCTTGGAAAGCAGCATCTGGTTTCCAAGACAGCAAAGAAGGGAGCTGTGGGGCCTGATAAGGCTTAGGCCCTAAATTGACACAGCATCACTTCCACTGCATTCCATTGGTCAAAACAAAATAGGCCTGCCTGGAGTGGGGGGAGGGGGGGAGTAGAGTGCCCCTAGTGGTGGGAGGAGTGACATGCATGGACAGGAGGCAGCTGTCTGGAGGAAACCAGTGCCTGTATTTTTAGGGCATCTGCACTGGTCAAGTATATTTCATAATAGAAAACGTATGTTTAAAATAGTATAATGAATTTTGGGAAGATGTTAGCTGGAGTAAGAATTCATCGGTAAATGAGTTCTGCCCTGACTGGTGTGGCTCAGTTGATAGGGCGTCATCCAGCTAAGCCAAAGGTTGCCTGTCCCATTCCTGGTCAGGGCACATGCCTGGGTTGCGGGTTCGTCCCCGGTTGCGGGGTTGTATGAGGCAACCGATGGGTGTTTCTCTCTCACACTGATGTTTCTCTCCCTCTCTTGCTCCCCACCTTCCCCTCTCTCTGAAGATAAATAAAATCTTAATTAAAAAAAACCAAAAACCAGTTCTGACTACAGGCCACGGTTGTAATGTCGTTCTAATGAAAATCGGCGAATCTGCTGTGCACCGTGTTGGGTTCTGCAACTTTCTCTCTCAGACAGCTGGAAACCGACAGATACAATGGAGTGAGGGCGGCTTTGTTTAAAGTCTCCCATTGACTCCATTCACCCAGGCGCCCGGTCTCTCATTACTGCGGCATCTCATCAAATTATTTCATTTTATGACTCCCAGGTCATACACTTAAAAGTTTTGTGCAGAGAACATAATGAAGTGTCTGCTGACTGAAGCCAGAGGAAAACACAGGCCTGAGTCTCCTCGGGTTGACAGAGCGCTGGTGCAGAGCGCGTCCCTCCACAGAAAAGCAGGTCTGTGCTCCGGGACTGTGAGTGCCTCACCCGGGGCCACCTCCCGTTTCCACCAGAAGACACGGAGGACAAAGGGGACTTACAAGGAGCTGACTGAGCACTGGCTCACGGCTGGATGTCAGACCAAGTCAGTGCAGACGGTTTGTTAGTTCAATCTCCAAACACTTAAGAGTGTTTGGATTTTTACAGGTATTTCAGACCAGTGGTGTTGGGCCACTATTGTTACGTCTAATTTTTCTGCTTCATTTGTTTCTCCAGCTACCGCGTACTATTTCTTCGTGTTCAGTTTGATTGCATTTTTAGTTTTACAGATTCCACATATTCCCTTCCCTCATATTTAATACTTATACGCAAATGCATGTTATACCCAGAGCACAGTTACTTTGAAGCCTAAAAATAAAATAATCTACAGAGATAATGTAAGACCCCAGTTCTTGAATTTAGCTTTTTTTTTAATCCTCACCCAAGGACACCTTGTTTTCATTTGCTTCTTTACAGAGAGAGGGAGAAAGATCGATGTGAGAGAGACATCAGTTGGCTGCCTTTGGACGCGCCCAGACTGGGGATCCACGTCAGACCAGGGATCATGTGCGTCCAGAGTGGGGGTCACACTCACATGCGCCTGGTCTGGGCATGAACCCGAAATCTAGGTGTGTGCCCCGACAGGGAATTGAACCCACAACCCTTCGGTTATGGGATGACGTTCCAACCACCGAGCCACACCAGCCAAGGGCTTGGATTTTGTTTTAATTGGGGTTAAGGGTTTGAGGCGAGGGGAGACCAGGCTGTCCCAGTGGGCTCTGCAAAGGGTTGGTCCTGCGGGCGCCGGGGTGGTGGGTTTGCCTGGAACAGGGGGAGGGCACCCTCAAGCCCCCGGATGGAAGAGAAACCAGGGTGGCAGAGGCTGAGTGCCATCTGGAGCAAAGGCGGGGAAGATGGGAGGGAGGCTGCCCACAGAGCTACACGGGAGGGGGGAGGGTAGTGGGGGGCCAGGACGAGGCTGGGGCCATGCACGCCCTGGGTGACGGAGAGGACAGGGCGGGCACCCCCAAGATGGGGCAGGAGGGAAGCTGGGAATGAGAGGATAGTTAGGTCAGTTTGAGACACAGTGAAGGTTTTCCTATATTCCTAAATATAGTAATAGATTCCTTATTTTTAGCTTCAAAAGTAATACATGTTCATTGAATCTGGATTAAGTATAAAATCATAAAAAATTAAAATAAGATTCTTCGGTCAGAAATAACTGCCATCGTTACTTGGTTGTCCACTGACATGTCCACACCCTGACCCAACCCTGGGACCTGTAACTGTGACCTCCTTTGGGAAAGAGACCTTTGCAAACGTAATTAAGGGTCTCGAATGCAGTCACCCTGGAAATTCAATTGGGCTCTAAATCCAGTGACCAGTGTCATCACGGGTGACAGAGAGGACAGACAAAGGAGGCCATGTACAGCTAGAGGAAGAGGCTGGAGCTAAGGAAAGCCAAGAGCTGGGAGGAACTGGAAGCATTAAGAATCCCCGCCACCCCGAGGGCCCCTGGATGAGACTTCCGGCCTCGAGAGTTACGGAAGAATCGTCGATCTCCGCTGTTCCAAGCCGTCCAGGCAGTGGCGCTGTGTCCCGGCGACCCCGGGGCACCAACACGAACGTGGGCCTGGATCTCGATGTGGACGCGGCTGTCCCGGCAGACGGGGGCGCAGACAAGGACACAGCCGTGGGTGCGCTGCAGCTGCCCGTGCAGGCGTGGAGGCGGGTGTATAAAGACGCAGTTACTGCTGCGGACACAGACACAGGCAGAGACAGTGCAGATCTTGAGGAGACCGTGCTGAGGGCTGGAGCCAACCCGGGCTACCACCACCACAGGGCGTGCGGGCCCAGGCGCGCCGGCGGGGTGGCAGCAAGGCGCAGCCAGAGCGGGGAACACTGCAGCTTCTCCCACAGCTCCCGCCCTCCGCAGGTCTGAAGGGCACACGGCACTTCCTCGTGGGGACGGTAGGAGGCTGGCCCTCGGGGACTCACGCCTCTTCCCCTTAGGAGACTCCAAACGCTGCCGTGCACAGCCCCAGGGAGGGGCCCACACGTCCCGCAGGGCTGCCTTGCTTTAGAGAAGGAACCTGCCCACCTGCGGAGCTTCCCTGAATTCCCAACACAGAATTAGGACCGCGGTCACTTCATTTCTGCCCCAGGGAAGGCAACTGGCAGGGGCAGAGTACTCACCTTATTCCACCCTCCGTCCATTGTCGTCTGCCTGGAGACAAGCCCAGGTCCATGTCTCCCCAGAACAAGGTGGGTCCGGGAGAGCTCACACTTGAAAACAGGAACCTCTCAGAGGGCCCAGGGCCCAGGGCCCAGGGCCAGGCCGGGCTGGGCAGCCTGACTGGGGGTCAGTGTGGCTCTGACGGAGAGCAGAGGGCATGGTGGGAACACCTTTGAGCTTCCTCATTGGGTGGAAATGTCTGCCTTGCGGTGTGATGTAAGAACCAAGGCCAGGCCTGCTGGGACAGGGGTCTGTCCCCCCCAACCCTCCCAGAACTGTGAGAGGCCCAGGGCGCGGTGGTGGTGCCAGCGGCCTCAGGAAACACTTCCACAGGCTGGCAGAGGAGAGCAGTTTCTTGCAGCTTCCGCTCCGACCCGGCCTCGCGGGCCCCTCGTTTCAGTCTGTGTGCGACGTTTCTGCCGGGGTTCTCCACCCCAGGTGGGAGAACTCTGCCCCCGCCACCCCCCAGCCTGGCTGGGTGGCTCCAGGGGGCCCCAGAGACGGGAGAAGAGGGGGTGGGGTTCTGTGGCTCCCCTGCCTCTAATGAAGCAGTCACCCCAATCCTACCAGCTCTGGAGACTCTACCATCCGAGACAAGCTGACTTACAATAATGACTTTATTTTAACATATTTAATTACAGACATAAAATAGCTGGGAGAGGGGGTGAGCCCCAGCCCAGCCCCACCCCAGGGCTGCCAGGAGGGGGTGCAGGTGAGGCCTCCCTGATGACCCTCCTTCCAGGGTCTTCCTATGGCGGGGCCCTATTGCTTTAGCAAGGGAGGGGCCATGCAAACAAAGGGGGCGGGGAAGCCTCTGGGCCCCTCCCCTCCCCACGCTGGCCTCCCTCAGAAATGCCCGGGACAGCGCCCCAACCCAGCCTCTCCACTTCCCCCTTCTTTGCCCAGGGAGCAGACCCTCTGGCCAGCCCCCCACCCCTCTGCAAACCTAAAGGGGAATAAATACAAACTTTACAAAATAAAAGGGGGTCCAATGTTGCCCTGGGCGGGGCCTGGGGGTGGACGGGGCGCGGGAACCCTGCTGCGCGGGCCTCACATCATCCCTAGATGCAGCAGCGTGCTGGCATAGGCCATAGGCTTGACGTCGGGATGAGGCTGTGAACCAGACACCCAAGACAGACGGAGTCAGAGGTGGGCAGCTTTAGGGGCGGCCACCCTGGGCACCAGACCGGGACACCCACCTGCCACCCCCAGGGCTGTCATGCACTGCCCCCCTGCCCCCTCCTGATCAGGCCTCAGCCCTTTCCTCCCTGGGCAGAGCGGGCCGAGGGGCGGCTCACCACTGCTGTGAACTGGTGGAACTGGGGCCGCAGGTCGGAGCCCCGGAGGTGGATGTAGGAGGCTTTGTTCCCCATCTGGTCACTGCGGGGACAGGCAGAGCGGCGGTCAGGGACTGCAAGGGGCTGGGGCGTAAAGCAGGGCTGGGAGAGGAAACGGGGCAAGGGGGCGGGAGGGGAGAGGAGCCCCGGGGGGGGGCAGCAGCAAGGCTTGAGAGAAAAGAGGGAGAGGGAGGGACAGAGCCACGCAGACACTGACGGAGACGATGTCGGATGTGGAGACGGAGAGCCAAGGACACAGAGGACAGAGACGGGAGAGGGGGAGAGAGCAGCCCAGACGAAAGAGGGAGCCGGGTGGGGGCACCGGCAGCCCCATGGCGGCAGGACTCTTGCCAAGTCCTGGGTTCTAATCTGGTCACTCCTGGCTCTCAGCCCGAGGACACACGGGACAGAGGAATGTGGTGACTGACCCCCCGAGACTGGAACTGCCCTGGTCCAGAGCATGGGCACCCCGGCAGGACAAGGGGCTTGGTTTCTTCAACCAAAAAATAGCAAGGAACAGGGAACGCGGGGATTAGGAGGCTGAAATGTAGCCCGTGTTTGGGTTTGCCTGGAAGAAATGAGCTGAAGACACATTTATGAGGACACAGGGAAATGAACTCTGGCCAGGGTCGGGTGACCTCTAATGAGGGTTTCACAGCGGGACTGTGGTGCACACAGGGGGCCCTCCAGAAACACTGTGCGTCGGTGGGTGCGAGAGGTCACGCCCGGGGTCGGGGTGGGGAGCGCTGGAGAGTGACCTGAGTTGGCACCGTTGAGCCTGGTGGTGTGGGGGTTCACTACACTATTTTATCTGCTTCTGTGTATCTTTGGGATCCCGTCATTAAAAATAAAAAACCGTGGGCTGGGGAGAGGCTCGGGTGTGTGGGGGCGGTGGGGACGCACCAGTAGTTGGGGGCAGAGAAGACAGTGACGCAGCGGCCACCGTGCGCCACCTCGTAGCCCTCAGCTTTGACCTCGTGGCTGCGGATGATGTAGTCCAGGTTGTTCTCTTCCAAGAAGGCCTTGGTGACGTCGGGCCCGAACTGGCAGCTCACGCCCCGCTTACTGACCGAGCGCCCGTTCTGCAGACACAGGGAGCTTAGGGCGCCTGTCCAGCCCCAAGCCCCTGCCCACACCCGCTGGCCCCGGCCCCGGGCAAACTGACCTGTGGCTGCGGGTCTGACCAGAGCAGGTCGCACATGGGGCCTGGCGGGGAAGCACAGAAGCTCAGCGCGGGCCCGTGTGCGCTCACAGACCGCCGCCGTGCCCACCCCACAGCAGCGCACAGGGCGTGGGACCGTCGGGCGGCCTGTGAGCTGGTTGCAGGCCTCTCTTCTCATCTGGGCAGCACCCAGCCTCCCGGATGACACCCCTCCCTCCAGACCCAGTCAATCCATCCAGGCCTCGGAGCCACTCGGCTTAGGCCCTGCCCCTGCCCACAGCCCTCCTCGGCCCCACTGCCCCAGGGACAAAGGCCGACCTTCTCGTCCAGGCCCGAGGCTCCACAGGCTCCAGCCTGGTCAACCCCTGCAAGGAACTTCCCTGCTCTCCCCAAACCACCGGCCTCCTGGCTGCCCCTCCCACCTGCCAGGCCGGCCCCTGCCTCGCGGGCCCCTGCGCTGGCCCGGGACGCTCTTCTGCAGGGCAGGTGCCCCTCTCCTCCCGTGTCCGCTGCAGTGGGCATCCCAGGGGAGGCCCTCCTGACCGCCCGTCACACCATAACCCTTCCGAGTTGTGTGTGCACGCGCACGGCTGTGACTGGTCTGCTGTCTGTCCCAGTCACTGCAGCGGGCGCCCCACCACATCACCACCCGGGGGGGCAGGGGCTGGGCCCTGGGCACTGCCGCTCCCTCGCCAGCGCGGCCCCTCGAGCAAGGTGCACTGACCCAACCTACAGTTAAGGAAACTGAGGCCCAGCCTTGCTGTCTTGGCCAAGGACATGAAGGTCACTGAGGGCAGGGCCCTGGTGGAAGCTCCTCTCTGCGGGAGACATCGAGGCCCGCGGGGGGGCGGGGGGGGCGGGGCGCCACGTGGCCCACCCAGTCACCTGAGTCTGGAGGCTGCCGGTTCCGCTCAATCCTCCTGATATCATCCAGGGTGACGCCGTCTTCACTGAACAAGCCCCCGTGCATGATCTGGGGTTTAGGTTGGGGACAGCTGTGTGAGGGGGAGGGTCGGCCACATCCCAGCCCTCTGACTCGCTTTGCCAACATACCTGCCCAGGTGGGGCCCCCACAGGTGGGGGTAGGGAAGGAAGCCCGTGGGGCCCCGGCGGCCACCCTCACCAGCACTTTGCCGTTGATGCACTGCGCCAGCGGGAGCCACTCAAACACCTCGCTGAAGAGCTCGTACATCTGGGCTGTGTACTTGGCCTTCACCTCACCCTCGAAGCCATAGATCTGGTTCATGTTGTCCGTCTCGTGGTTGCCTGGCCAACAGCAGGACGAAAAGACGCCTCAGCCTCCCCGCCCCCCCGCCCCCAGGGCCCGGGAGGCCTGCGTGGCGGCCCCACCCCGACGGCATCCACGCCGCAGCTCCTCGGCCCCACGGAAACCGGCGAGAGGCACACAGCTCCCAGCCTGTTCTCTGGAGGGCGCGCAGGCCGCGGAGCACGCAGGGACACGTGGCAGTGACCGCTGCGTCTTCTCAGTCACAGCCACGCCCAGAGCCGGGCCCCTCGTCTCCTGGCCCGCGCCCCGCTCTTTCTGTCTGTCTCCCCGTCCGTCCACGGCAGCCGCACCCGGGAGCACCCCCGCTTCGCCCGCCAGGGAGCACTCTGGACCGCACCTCAGAGAGCCCGCCCCGGGCAGCGCCCGCACAGCCCCTTGCCCCCGCCCTTGGCCCTCAGTCTGTTCACCACAGGGAGGCCCGAGGGATCCTGGTACCTCCCAAGTCAGCCCCGACCCTCCTCTGCTCAGAGCCCTCCTGACGGCACAGGGCCGCCCCGCACACGCACAAATGCACAGCTGCGGCAGTGCCCCCGCTTCCAGGATGAGAAGCTGGAGGCTCACAGAGGAGGGCCACCGCCTGCCCAAGGGCCCCACGCCGGCCCCAGCCCCTGCTGCCCCCCGGCTCACCTCGGAGCAGGTGAAAGTGGTCTGGGTACAGGAGCTTGAAGCCGAAAAGGGTGAGGATCACTTCTACAGAGAAGGAGCCGCGGTCCACAAAGTCACCGTTAAATATCTGGCCTGCTAAGGAGAACACAGGCAGGGCGCCACTCGGTCCCAGCCTCCCCACACCCCAGGGAGGAGGATGTCAGCAGCGCTCAGGGGGTCTGGGCTTTCGTCCCTCTCCTCACTGTGTGGCTCTGGCCCAGCAGCTCAGCCTCTCGGAGCCTCATGGGCTGTGCCAAGGTCCCCAGCCTCACTTGTTTTTGGGGAAACTGATGACGGAGGAGCAGACACTAAATGTTCAGCCTGCTTCGGCTCTTTCCAACACACTGGCCCAAAGCCACAGGGGCAGCGGGACGTCCATCCCCATCCAATGTTGCCTGGGCCTGGTGGCCCTGAGAGTGGCCACTTATCAAGCAATCGTCACAATAACATCCGCAAATACTCACACAGCACTGACTGCAGGCACTTCACACGTATTAACTCATTTACTCTTTCGATGACCCCACGAGTTGGGCCCTATTATCACCCCCATTTTGCAGATGAAGCTGAGGCCCCGACAGGTGAAGTAACCTGCTACGGCCACACAGCTGGGAAGTGGCAAAGCCCAGAGGGACCCAGGGTGGGCGGTGCCAGACGTGGATTTATGTGATCTCGCAGCGGCCCTGTTCCACGACGAAGAGAAGCTGGCGCCCAGGGAGGCCGAGCACACCTGCCCTGGTCACAGCTCAGGAGGCCGGCCTGCGCTCCACCCACACCCCGGTGCCCGAGTGAGTGCTCCGGCCTCTCCCTTCCCAGGCTCAGGCCTTCTCCTCTGCTGGGGGCCCCTCTCCCACAACCGGGGCGGGGCGGTGTGTTCCTCTGAGGAAGGATACGTAGGGGTTGGTCTCCGAGGGTAAACCGTTGAGCTCAAATATGTTGAGGAGGTCATAGAACTGGCCATGTGTGTCCCCGCACACTGTAATCTTCTCTGTCTGGAAGAAAAGAGGCCACCGGAGAGGGAGGGGCCCAGAGAGAGACGTGGGGAGGGGGTAGGGGGGAAGGGGAGGGCAAGAGGTCATGGCAGACCGAGAAGAACCATGCAAAGACACAAGCAGGGGACACAGACATGAAGAGGGTAGGGACAGAGGCCGAGAGGCCAGGAGAAGAGGGACATCCGGGGGGACAGACAAGGGGTCGGGGGAGAGGGAAGGCGGACCGAGCCAGGTGGGTCTGTGAGTTTCTGAGCTCCACGGCCCCTCCCCAGTCAGAAAGCCCCGCCCCCGGCCCGCCCACACCACCCAGCGCTCGCACCTCTTTCAGCGTGGTCTCCACGAGCGTGCTCAGCTTGGAGAGGACCTCTTTGACCTGTACCAGAATCTGGAAGGCAGGGCAGGTGTGAGAGGGCCTGGCTGGCGGGCCTGGTCTCCACCCTGGACTGAGCGGGAGGGAGGGGAACGGGCAGGGCAGGCCCAGGCAAGTGGGGTGTGCTGGCTGGGGCCAGAGGTGTCCCCTAAAGCGCGACCTGAGTGGCCTCTATGGCATTTAAACATCAGAGTTATTTCACATGAGAATCAAGACCCTTGGCTTCTCATTAAA
Source organism: Micronycteris hirsuta (assembly GCA_004026765.1). Lineage (NCBI taxonomy): Eukaryota > Metazoa > Chordata > Mammalia > Chiroptera > Phyllostomidae > Micronycteris > Micronycteris hirsuta. The sequence goes on along the minus strand of PVJI01017817.1, from coordinate 15,235 downwards.
AAACCGGCATCACGAAACACGGATGAATCCAGATGTGGGACATTTCACGAACCACTGGCCCGGGCACACCCGCACGTCAGGGCCCCTGAAGGGCCTCCCCCAAAAGGCCTGCGGCTCTTCTCAGGGAAGAGAAGGCGGCAGGTCCCGTGCAATACGTGACCCTTCAGTGGATTCTGGATTTTAAAGGAACAACTAAAAAGGATGTTTGGAAGAAAACTGGGAAAACTGAAGTATTTGCCTAGAAACGTGGAAACGTTAGTCTTTACTACTTGGACACGGCCGCGATGACGTGGCGTACGTGGGACCGCATTCCCGGACCTGCTGCGGGGCTGCGGGGCTGCGGCTGCCCGCGTGCGTCAGGTGTGCGTCTCACGGCCACAGTTGTACGGAGCAGCCACCGAACCGCAGTCACACGGGAAGCCGCCCTGGCTTCCGAAGATACAGGCTCTCATGCAACCGATCCTCGAGCGGTTCGGAAAAAAGAAAAAGAACCTTCACAGCTGGCGAATCTCGGCGAGGGGCACATGGGAGTTAATGGCTCTTCTGGCTCCTCTGTAGGTTTGACAATTCTCAAAATAAAAAGTTACGGAAAACGTTCAGTGTTCAAAGCAGATGTCCACTCTGGTCAGAGCGTATGAAGCTGTACAAGACTGGCACCCACGCCCCGATGACGAGAACAAGTCAAAATCCCCACAAAATTAAGAAAAAAGAAACCCAAAACAAAACACATCTGCAAGCTGAGGTTGCAAAGAAACCTAAATCAGTCTAACTGCAGACAGGGCCGGGCCGCCCTCGGGGGGAGGAGACCCTGACCGCTTTCATCCCGGGCACCCAGCTGCGCGGCAGGAGGGCAAGCCCCCCGCGGCTGGGTGAGGGGACACCAGAGTTCACAGGACAAATGAGAACCCCGAAGAGCCCCAGCCACAAAAGGCCTCGGCCCTAGCCCAGAACTCTCTCGAGGCTGTCACTGAAGGCGAGGAGTAGCGCGGCGGCAAGGAGACTTCCCGAGGCACAGAAGTGGGGGTGGGACTTGTGAGCAGAGCGCTCCCCCGCACCCAAAGCTCGGCAGTGGCCTGGAGGTCAGAGCTCTCCCCGCTCCAGAAGCTGGGAGTTGACGACATGAAGACCTCGCTGGCTTCCAGGCCCTGCTGAAGGGAGCCCCTGAATCCGCACTGGGAACAGGAGGCCAGCGGTGAGCGCACGCGGACCCCAGCAGCCCCGAACTGCAGGCGGGACCGACAGCCCTGCACTCCGTGCGGGCACAGGGAGGCGCATCTCAGCCTCTCAGGACGCCTGCGTGCACGCGCCAGGACGCGCGGGGACAGACGGCAGGAGCAGGCCCAGAGAGGACCCAGATGGTGGAATTAGCACACAGAGACTTTAAAATAACTCTGATAAACGCGCTAAAGGCTCTAGTGGAAAAGTGAGACAACGTGTGTGAACATATGGGGCAGAAGGATTAAAACGATCAAAAAAGAAATGCTGAAAGAAAAAAAACCCCAGAAAACGGTATCAGAAATAAAAAATTCACAGTGCCCAGTACACCGCTAGCTCAGCAAGTGTGAAGCTACCGCTGCTGCCCTTCCCTCGGCCTGCCCCTTGCGGCTGAGCTCGGGCACCGCCGGCGCTGTGGCACGGCCCCGGGTCGCAGGCGTGTGGCGCCGAACAGACGTGCTACCTGGTAGGCGCATTTCCGGTGCAATTTCTTCTGGTCCTTGTACCACTGCATGAGCTCCTTCATGAAGGTGACTGTCACCTTGCCGTCCTCCAGCTTGGGCCCGCTGTACTCGTCCTCGATAGCTGGTGTAGGAATGGGGCTGCGTCAGAGGCCGGGGCCCCTGGGGGGTTGGGGGCCTGGCTCCCAGGCACGGGGCAGGCACGGCTCTGGGCCCGCAGGCTCTGATGGGACGGTGGGAGAGAGGTCTCCACTCCCAGCCAGGCCCTCCCACGGCCTGCTCCTCCCACCCAGGCCGCTGGAGGCCCTCTCCCCAGACCACCCTGTCTAGTGTGACCCCTGACCCCCCGCCTAGATTCTGTAGCACTTCACACTGTGAATTCACTTGCTGATCAAGCACCTCTCTCCCTACTAGGACATCAGCCCCTGGGGGCAGAGACCATTTTGCTCACAGATGCACATATCCTCAGTGCTGAGAACAGTGTCTGGCACATAGTAGGTGCTCAAGAACTGTCTGTGGGATGAATGGCTGAACTACCCGAGTGCCCAGGGGAACTGGAGGCAAATCAGGCACAGGGGGCCCGCGAGGGGCTGAGCCCGGGCAGCAGGGGGAGGGGCTCACCCACGTTCGGGTAGCGCAAATCCCGAATCTGGACAGGGGCCAGAGGCCACCGCGGAGCCCCATCTCCACCCCGCGGTGTGCATGGGGCGGAGAGGCCCCGCAGGGGTGGGGAGCGCCCTGGGGCGGGGGGCGGGCCAGCAGGGCCGACTCACTCATGCTCTCGATGTCCAGCGAGTCCACGACGGAGCGCTTGTGCTCGTCGCCCGCGATGGCCCGCTCGAAGGCCTTCTGCTTCACGATCTTGTTGCACTCCTGGTATTTCATTTTGGCGTCTTTGTCGTGGGGCTTCACCTTCATCACCTGGGCAGGCGGGGGCAGGGCGGGGCGGAGAGAGGGAGGGAGGTGGCATCAACGCTCCGACCGAGGAGGGGGCCAGACGGCCAGGCCGCTGGGCCGAGTGGAGTCACCCCGACACCTCTGACCTCCAGGCCTCCGTCTCGGCACCCACAACCCAGACACACAGGGCCGCCATGAGGGGGAAACACGGCAACCCGCACAGGTGCGCTTTGCCCTTTTTTCTTTTAATCCTCACCCCAGGATGAGCTTAGAGAGGGGGAGGGAGAGAAACATCAATGGTTTGCCTCTCGTATGTGCCTCTACCGGGGATCAAACCCACAACCTCTCAGTTTACGGGACGACATTCCAACCAACCGAGCCACGCCAGCTAGGGCCCACATGGGTGCTCTTGATACATCTCAGCTCGGACTACCATCGGAATCAAACGGCCCACCCTAGGAGCACGTGTCCAGCCCGGTCCCTCGTGGGCCCCAGAGCAGGCGGAGGCACACGTCACTGCCGTCATCGCAGTGTGTCCCAAGCTTGGTGGGACTGACGGGAGGGGTGAGCTGGGTCTCAGGTCGTGATTTACATCCCAGATTTATCCGGAAGGCCGGTGACTTGCTGGGTGACCCAGACCCCCCGACCCTCAGTGTCCTCCCCGTAAAATGGGGAAGACGACGGTCTCCACCTGCAGGGCTCAGTGGCATCGCGCTCTTCGCTCCACCCTGGGCTTTTGGGGAGACCCAGGACAAATGAGTTCCCTCTCCTGAGGGGAAGTGGGCCACATATCCAGGCTACCTCGGTTCAAATCCCAGCTGCGCCAATCACCTGTTGAGTAACCCTGGGCAGGTGAGCCTGCCTCTCTGTGGCTCGGTTTCCTCCTCCGGAAGATGGGGCGGCGAGAGTGCCCACCTCTGAGGGCTGCCGTGAAGACTAAAGGAGTGGGCACTTGGGCAGCGAGTGCAGCGGCGCCAGGCCAGAGCCAACCCCACGTAAGCATCGGCTGCTCCTCATGGCCCCTTTCACGAGCTGCTGCGCTGGTCACACCAGCTCACACACAAGAGGAACACCGCTTCGCTTCGGGACACAGTAAGTCCTCAGCAACAGGAGCCCACCCCCTCCCCTCTCCCCACCTTCTGTCCAGCTTCCCACAAACTCACTCGGGTCCTCCAAGCTCAGAGGCAGACAGGGCTGGATGCAGATCCCTGCTCTGCCACTGGCTCACTGTGTGACCTTGGGCACACGGCACCACCCTCGGAGCCTCAGACAGTTTATCTATTTGTTGTGAGTGGCCCCCAGCCCGGGCATGGAGAGGGGCAATGGGAGGCCTGCAGAGGGCGTCAGATGCCTGTGCAAAGGTGCACTCACTAGCCCCTGAGGGTCAGCGTGGCTCATCCACCCCAGAACGGCTGTGCGGGCAGCGTGCAGCAGAAGCTGGGGCTGCAGCTGGCGGTGGCTTCCTCCCTGCCTGGGCAGGCCCGGGCTAGGGCACCCTGCCAGGCGGCTCCACCTGGGGTGTGGGTGTGGCGCCAGGCTTGGGAGGGAGGCAGCACCAGACATCCCCTGGAGTCCTTCCCAGCAGGGAGGGGTGATGAGTCTACACCCCGGGAAAAAGTGCAAACCACCACTTGGGCTGGCTCACGGGAACCCGCTTTCTGTTTGCCCAGCCCTGCCCGCCAGACCAAGCTCCCAAGTCCCCACATGAGCCGCCTGCTCTCCCCTGGGGCCTGTGCAGCGGCCCCTGGCCCAGAACACCCCGTCCCACCTCCACGTCCTGTCGAGTTCCTCCTCCCCCAGGTTCCCGCTGGCCCGTCACCAGCTGGGTCAGGCATCCCCTCCGGGCTCCCTCAGGCCCCTGGGTGGCCTGGCCGGCCCTGAGTGTTGCTGCACAGGGGCCGCCTCCCACTGGAGGGTAGCCCGTGAGGGCGGGGCTGCGGCAGGGTCCTGGCAGTGAGCGCGTGCCTGCTGGGCGAAGGGATGAGCCCCTCCGCTTTCCCTCCACACCAGTCTCTGTTCTCAGCTCACAGGCTGGGGTGGGGGACGGGGACAACCCCGACCCCAACCGGAAAAGAGGAGCGGGAGCAGTCACAGGAGCAGAAGCGAAAATGTGGCTAATTTTCCGAGCACTCAGCAGTACGTGCCTGACGTGGTAAGCAGCTAACTTGCTCATGTTATCCCCAAAGCAGCTCTGGGTGGCGTCACCGCAACCCCACCTGAGGGGTGAGGAAACTGAGGCCCAGAGAAGTGTCGCCGACCCGAGAGGCCAGGGTTCTGTTCTCTCCCTGTGTAGGCTCCTGACTTCTGTCACACACGCTGAGACATTTCCCTCCCCTGCCCGATGCCACCGTTCCCACGCACCCTGCATGCCCTCCAGGGAGACAGGGTGGGGGAGTGGCCCTGAGCACCCGCTCTAGGTCAGGCCTCCAGGGCAAGCAGCCCCACCTCCTGGTTCTCCCTCAGCTTCTAGAAAGTGTGTGGTGGTGGTGGGGGGGGGTGCCAGCAGCCCCGCGGCGGGAAGGGGAGTGAGAATTTAACAGCGGGCCCATCACGGGGCCTCGCACGGAGCCAGGCCCCCTTCCAGGACCGTGGCGGTGGCTGCCGTGACTGTTACCGCTGCCGGGGGAGGGGGAGTGGCCCTGCTCCGAAGGTCAGAGCTCCAGGCCAGCGGCGCCTGGCGGAGGCTTCGGGAGCCAAGGCCCGTGGGTCAGGACTCAACGCTGGATCCATCTCTACAAAGCGGTAGCTGGACTGTATCCACGTCAGGCTCCTGGCTGTGATACTTATGTAGTTACGCCAGATATGTCGCTGGGGAACCGGGGAGAATGGGATCTCCATGTCACGTCCCAAAGTAAAAAGCTGGTTGTACAGGTGGTGCCCGCAGCTCCCAGGCACCCGTGCCGGGATCGGTGCGAGGACGGCACAGGCCCGCGGTCCCCCTGTGAAGCCACGGGGCCGCACGGGTTCTGGGTGTTAGAAGGGCGACGCGGCGCGCACACTCTGTCCTATGGCACCCCCGAGCCTTCAGTGGTACCTGGTCGTCACACACACTGCCGCTTCTGCAGCAAAGCCTCTCGTCACACCGCGTGGGGACAATGACCACCATCAACGGCCTCTTCTTAGTTCAGGTCAGAGTTCGCCACTGAACTTACTAGAAAAACTGTGGTTTTCTGATCAGCTTGGGTTTGGAACTTAGGGTGAGGGTTGTCAGGGGACCCACAGGACAGCGTGTGATGGGCACTGTGATCGTCTACAATGACACAGTGACGGATGTCACCTGGAGAGGGGCCGGCCCGCCCACGGCACAGACAGCCGGAGGAAAGCCAGGTTTCTCGGGCAGGCACCGCGCCGCGCCAGTCTTAAGTGTGACACGTGGGTCTTCATCCCACAGGCTGAGACTCTCTAGTGAACCGATTCAGCCAACGTCCCTCTTAGAATGACAGAGAAAAAGACCATCAAAGTACACGGCCCGCGCTGAGGGCAAGCACTGAGCCAGGGCCCTTCTGCCCGGGCCACACGTAGTCAGGAGCCTGGCTCTGGCACCAGGCTGTCACCTCCTGCCTGTGGAGCCTCAGGGGAGCGACCTACTCTCCAGGCCTCAGTTTCCTCATCTGTATCAGGGATAGTAACGGCCCCCCTGTGCAGGGACTATGAAGATCACAGGAGCCGTCAGACACGGAGGTGCCCACAGTGCCAGGCCCTGCCGTGGCGGGCACCGCACGAGCTGGCCGGGACCGCCCGGTGCTGTCGCGTGTCCGCGCCTCGGGTGCACCGGCGCTGGCGCAGGCTCACAAGGCAGACGCATTTCTAACCGACTGCGCTGGACTACACTGTGAGAGACCCAAATGCAAACCATGTTACAAACCAAACGCAACAAGCCTTCCCAGAAAGGGTAGGGGAGTGCAGAAGGAGCCCCCCAGATCCAGCCTGGGCCCACGAGACCACCTGAGTTCCAACTGCAGACAGAAGGAACACAGGTGGGGTCTTCCGAGAAGAGGAGCCAATGGAGGGGCAGGGAATCCTGAAGCAAGGGCCCCCTGAAAGGGTTAACTTGGAGATGAGGGAGCATGGGGTGGGACCCACAGAGAGGGGAGCGGGGTTCCTGGGGAGGGCATGGGGCACCCAGAGACACCCAGCTCCCAGCCCCTAACAAGGTCCTGGCTCCTGACACAGCCGGCGCTTCCCCAGACGCCCCACGGAGAAAGCACAGTGAGTGCTCAGCGGGGGCGGGGCCCCCTAAGTGTACTGATCGCCTTCATCCTCACAGGGACACCCCAAGGCAGGCCTCACCTGCCCCCCCCCCTTTCACAGACAAGGACGCTAAGCAGGAGAGCAAAGCCCCAGAGCCACGCAGCTCCGGGGACAGCGGGGGCGTCCTGACCCAGGAGCTGGCGCCTCCTACTGCACTGGCGACCGCACGCTCTGGTCACGACTCACAGCACGGAGCGCACATCTCACATCACACCCAGCACACGTCTCAATCCACGTACACGACACTGTTTCACAACACACACACACAATCCCCCCAATGAACTTTCTTCTTCTTCACTGTAGTCGATGACGACGCAGCTGCTGCTCTCCAACCACTGAACCGACCTCACAGCCTCTAGCGGTCCCAAGCACGAACTCTGGGTTCGAGCCCCAGCCCTGCCACTTCCTGCTGGGTGACCTTGGAGGAGGGGATCCCCCTCTAGACCTATTTCCCTCCTGTAAAGCCTCACAACAGAGCTCGGCCCACAGTGAGGCTGCAGACAGGGAAACCAAGGCCGAGGACGGGAAGGCCCTTCGCCGGAGGGCCAGGCAGCAGAGGCAGAGCCTCAGGCCTGTTCCTTCAACCAAGGTCACAGCTCGGCTCCGCCCCCAAGGGTGCCTAGAGCTCGGACACTGGCCGTGAAGCCCTAGCAAGTCACAGGACAGCCCCTCAGGGAAGGGGTGAAGCCTCTGCACGCGGAGCTGCCCCAGGGCCCAGGGCCCGGGGCCCCGAGCCTGATGCGACACTTCGAAACGGAGGAGGGCAAACAGCCCGCAGGCGTGTGGGTGGCCGGTGATGGTGGGCCAGGCCCAGGTCCAGCTGGGCAAGGGTCTCAGGCTCACGTGGGGACTCCCTGGTGCTGCTGGCAGAGCCCCCACGGGGAAACGGGCCATGACAATGAAATACTGGTTGATTTGAAAAAGGCTGTGGACCAACCCCCGCTGCCCCCCACCAGTTCTCCGTGACACCCGCAAGGCCTGGGATAAAGTTCAGGTTTGGTACCCACACGGGATGGCTGGAAGGACCATCTTGGCCTCACGGGAGACTCAGGGTTAGGCCCCAGTCTGGGCCGGAGCCAGGAGATCCCTGCTCCTCGTCCCAGGGAAAGGCTTCCTGGCCTGCAGCCCTGGGCGGGTGAGGACGCTGTGGTGCACCTGTGCTCCGGTCGCTTCTCAGGTTCAAAAGCCCCCTCCAGGACTCCCCAACCCGGGACCCTTTCGGAATAGCCCCGCCCCCACCGAACCCCGACTGAACTTCTGGGTCACTCATTACTGAGCCCCGTGGCCCCGCTGACCATTATGCATGCCACTTCCGCAGGGCCCCGCAGCCACTCCGCTCGTCACCATGCTCTAGAAGTGGACACCACGGACGAGGGAGAGGTCTGACGGAGCAACGGCTTTGGAGCCGAGCTTACAAGGACCCTGTTCTGCTGTTCCCCCCCCCCTCCTGGGTGTCACCCCAGCGCCCTCCTCCACGCCGCTCCTCAGTCTCTAAATCACCCTCCTGTGGACCTCTGCCCCACCCACGCAGGGTCCCCTGGCCCGAGGCTTGCATCGAGCTTTCCCTGGGCCTGCAAGGCCCCTCCACCCCAGGCCAGCGGCCAGCCCTGGCAGGTTGACCGGGTCCCTCCAGCTGCGGCCTCTGGCTCTCAGCACCCCTGGCTGCGCCTCCCTACACAGCAGAAGCTGCTCAGTGTGTGTGGCGGATGAAATCAAAGAGCAGGGGGTGGGGGCTGTGTCCTGAGGGCAGAATGAGAATTCGTTCCTCAAATGCTGACCAAGCCCCTTGGTGCACTGTCCCTTCGAATGGAAGAAATGAAACCCCGCCTCTCAGGGAGCCACCTCTCTGAAGTGGAGGGGACAGGGGCTGGAGGGCCAGGCTGCCTGAGTTCAAACCCCAGCTCTCCACCCTTCCAACTCGCCGGCTGCTTGTTGGTGGGTGGGTGACTCGACCCCTCCGGGCCTCAGTCCCCTGTGTACAAAGGGGTAATCTGGTCCCACCTCACGAGGCCAGCGCAACAACTCGCTTGGCCAGCCGACAGGAAGGCTGGACAAGGCGCATGGCGTGAAGGCTCGCGCTCTGCAAGTCCTCCCGCTGTCGCTGTGATGAGCAGCTGCGACAGCGCTGGGAGCGGCAGACGGGCGAGGGACCTAGCAAATTCTCGCCGTTCTCTGGGTCTCTTCTGTCGCTGCCTTATCACAGCACGACCCCTGCTTGCTGTCCTCTGTTGCACACCCCCTGTCCCGTTTCCTCCCAGCTCTGCCCTCCTCTGCTCTGATCCTCTCCACGTGCTCAGTGACTCGGGGTTGGTCTGTGCTTTCCCCTGAACCAGCAGAAAGGCTGCGGCTCCTGTCCACCGACCACAACCACCACGGAAACCCCAACAGCTCATTGGCACGGAACCCCGACCGCTCCCAGAGCAGTGGCTCACGTTCGAAAAGGGGAAACATTTACCCTTCTCAGTAACCCACACGGCGGGTCTCGCTGCTCTCGGAGGTGGAAAAGGAAGCGCAGGGGGCCAGGTGGCTCGCCCGGGTGAGTCATGGCAGAGGCAGAGGCAGACACGAACCCAGGCGGTCTGCCGCAGGCTGAGGGGCCTCCCAGGCATTTGCTGGAGAAGCGGGTGCTGAGTACCGCCCCCCCGCCCCAGGAACGCACAGACAGGCTGTCCTTCCCTGCCCCGCCTGGCTCAGGGAGCTGGCCTAGTCCCCGAGGCCCAGCTCACCGTCTCGTAGTCGCGCAGGGCGGCTCGGAACTTGCCCAGCGCCATGTTGCTGGCGGCCCGGCGGTAGTAGCCCTTAATGTACTTCTTGTCGATCTCGATGGCCCGCGTGGCATCGGCCAGCGCATAGCCATAGCACTCGGTGCGCAGGTAGGCCAGGCTGCGGTTGCCATAGTAGATGGCATTGCTGGGGTTCAGCTCGATGGCCTGGCTGTAGAACTTGATGGCGTTCTCGTAGTCCTTGGCTGTGGAGACAGAGGAGGAGGCGGCATGAGGTAGAGCTGCTGCCACCCAGCAAGGACTGGTCCTAGGCTGGGTGCTGGCCCCATCTCCCCATGTACAAATGGGGAAACTGAGGTCCAAAGCTGGGCTTCAGCCTGCCCCTCATCCCTGTCCCAACTATCCCATCTTAGCACAGGCCTTGTCTCTTCAGGTCCAAGTCCCCAGGACCCAAGGTCACTGCCACACACCCTCCCACTGAACCTTCACTCCTCCAGGCCCCAGGCTAGGTGACACTTCTTCTAGGACTTCAGGGGGGTCTCTGAGAGAGGACAGTTCCTGAGCTGTAACTGGCCAATCTGAGCCTGCCCTGAGCCCCGATTGTTTGGTCCCCAAACAAGGACACAAGCCCAAAGAGGGGGTCCAGACCAGGAAGGAGAGAAGGAGAAGGAACCTACTTAGGTCTCAAGAAGGAGACATCAGCCAAGATCCAAAGAAAGTCACAAACCAGACTGAAGAGCATTCCCGACAGAAGGAACAGAAAGTGCAAAGGCGCTGGGGCGGGGGTCGTGAGAGGCTGGTGTGGCCAGGGCAGATGAGGGTAAGGGGGCTGGCAGGCCACAGCCACAGCGGGTCTGGACAGTGATGTTCTAAGTGCGGAACGACAGGATGTTAACATCTGGTCAAGGGGAAGAGATTGATTTTATTTAAAATGAGCAATGGCTGTGCCTTGTACTTTATTTTCAAACTTTTATTTATTAATTTTTAGCGAGCAAGAGAGAGAGACATTGACCTGTTGTTTCACCTATCCATGCATTCATTGGTTGATGCTTGTAAGTGCCACAACCTTGGCATGTCAGGAGGATGCTCCAACCAACTGAGATACTTGGCCAGGGCTGTGCACTTCATTACCTGGACCCGGGAATCCTCATGTTTCCATAGCATAATCACCATCTGTTCACTTTATAGATGGGTCATTAGGTCTCGTTCAAGGTCAAACAGCCAGTCTATATTCACAGAGCCAGGCTTGAACCCCGCCCTTTCGGCCATTAGAGAGGCAAATGACCAAGGCTCACCAGAAGTGAGGGACCATGATGCACTTCGTGCCAGGCAGGGCTCCTGGGACACGGGACCCCAAGGACAACCGCGTCACCCCATTTTCCACATGAAGGCTCAGAGAGGCAAAGCCTGTAATCGAGGTCACACCCAAAGTGGCAGGTGGGAACTCAGAGCCAGGCGGAGACCCAAAGCCCCCACTCTCTCTCATCCTCCACGCCTGGTAGCCTCTGGGGGAGCCTGGCACGGGGGCCGGAACAGACGCAGGCAGGCGGCCTGGGCCCCTCCCCGGCTCTGCCTCTCACTAGCTGGGCGTCCCCAGGCAGCTGGCCCCTGTCCTCGGGACGTGAGTCTCAGAGAGTGCTCCTAGCACCTGGCGTAACACGACGGGAACGCCCGCCCTGACTCCCACTTCACTTCTCTCCAGAGTCATCTGGTAAACCACCAGGGTTTTGTTTGTTTCGTTTTGTTTATTTGCTTATAATTTGTCTCCCCAATTTCAACCTAAGCCCCATGAGGGCAGGGGCCTTGCTTGTCTGACTTCCTTTTGAATCCTTGCCATGTCTGAGGACACAGCACCCCCACTCCGGCCCTGCCCTTCTGGGGCTCACAGTGCAGTGGGGCGGAGATGAGGGAGACAACACACAGGTCCATCCCCATAAAGCGGCAACCGAGTGTTGAGGGCTGGGGCAGCCAGAGCGGGTATCGGAGCTGAGACCTGGAGGCTGAGAAAGAGTGAGTCAGGTGAAGAAACAGAACGGAAGAGGGTTCTGGAAGGAAGGAAGGAAAGCAAAGGGAAGAGACAGATAAACCAACCCAACACTGGAGCAAGAAGAAGCCGGGTCCCAGGGAGATGGCCGGGAATGATAGAACCATTCCTTCTGCTGGCTAAATCTTTCAAATGGCTTGGTGTCCCTTCCTTCGGGAAGCCCTCCTTGACCCCCAGGTGGGGTCAGGTACCCCTCCGGGTTTACCTGTCCCAGCCCTGCCCACTCTGAGTTGTCACGGTTCTGTGATGGGTGTGTCCTCCCCAGGCCTGTGAGCCCCAGAGCACAAGCCCAGGACTTCCCAGAAACAAGCACGGGCAGCACCAGGCAGCCCAGGTCTGACCGACCCTCCCTGGATGCCAGTGCCTTCGAGGACGCCTTCCAGCCTCCTGGCTGTGCTCCAGAGCTGGAACGGCCAGCTCTCTCGTCGGCTGAGATGCTACCGGCATGGCTGCCTGGCGTGGCATGGAAGGCCCGGTGTCTGAGAGTCTGGCATCCGGCTCTGCGGACACCGACCACGAGACCTCGGGCAAACGGCAGCGCCCCCGAGCCTCAGTTTGATCACGTGAAACATGGAGTCACAAACAGCCGTGCCTTGGGGGGCGGCTGTGAGGGCTCAATGAACTCACGTATGAAACATGGCTACAGCAGACACTTGTGTAAGAAACAAATGCAGACTACGTGAAGGGAAGAGAATGGAGCAGAAGAAATGGGAGGGGCCCTTCACACACATGTGCCAAAGCACCCTATCCTGTCCCTATTCTATGTGTTTTACAAATAGGAGCGCATTGAATCATCAAGATGGTCCCCAGTGTAGAGGTGAGGAAGCCGAGGCACAGAGAAGTTAAGTCACTTGCTCAGGAGTCACACAGCAGGGAAGCGGAAGAAACAAGATTTGAACCCAGGCAGACTGAGCTCTAAACCATGTCTACAAACTCTTAGACCCGAAGGCTTCCTTGGGAGTGAAACACCACCTCTCCCATTTTACAGAAGGGGACTGATGAGGCCCAGAAAAAAAGGGAAGAGAGCTGAACAACAGCAGGGACCAGGCCTGAGCTCGCAGAGGCGATCTGGCCTTGGGAGGGGGTTGGGGGTGGTGGGGAAGGTGGGCAGGGGATCTTCTGAACCCTGCAGGGAGCCAGGATGGTCAGGGAGAGGAGACTCTGCCTGTGGGAGCCATACACACGGTGAGGAAGGGGGATATCCGGCCCTGCGGCTCACATGCTCTGACCTTGGGCACGTGGTTTCACTTTGCCTGCGCCTCAGCTTCCTCAATAAAACAAACAGGGCCGCTCCCACCTACCTCCCAGTGCCCCAGGGAGGATTAAACAACGTGGTGTACCTGGCCAGCACAGGGGCTCAATTAGGGGAGCTGCAATTATTCTTTTTATTGCTATTCCAGAGCCTGCCACTGCCTGCCACACGGAGGAGGGCCAAGGCCAGGAGGGGCGTTCCCCTCCATGCCAGGACCCCTGGCTGCCCACCCAGCCCCTGGGGACTCAGATCCCAGGTCCCGGGGGACGAGGGGCCTCAGTGTCAACCCCCATACTTGCTGCTCCACCCAAGCCCATTTCAGGGATGCCCCCCACCTTCCGTGTCATCATCCCCCAGCTGGAGACTGGGCCTGATCCTGGACACCTCTGGCCTCCTCAGCCCCCAAAGCCAGGCAGTTGTTGTCATGTTCGGTCAAGTCAGCCTCCTGCACATCTCTCGGGTCTACTCATTTCCACCCGCTTCGCCCCACCCTGCCCTGGTCTGGCTTTCATCCTCACCGGCCCAGGTTCCTGCCCCCCCCCCCCCAGGGGTCTTTCTAAAGCACAAACCTGGCCCTGTGCTTTCCCAGAACCAGCCCCGGCTCCCCAGAGACCTCAGCAGAAAGTGCAGGGTCCTCCCGGCAGCCTCACCGAACGAAGTCCTCTTGCCTCTAACATGCCAGCCCCGTTCCCCATCTTGTGCCAGGCCTTTGGGCCTCTGCCATCTGTTCTCTCTGCCTGGAGTTCCCTCTTCCTTCTCTCCAGGCAGCCACTCGGAAACATTCCTTGAGTCCGTTTCTGTCTCTGCAGCCTGGCTGGCAGCTCCTTCCTGGTCCCGAGTCTGACCCTTGCGTCCAATCTCCACAAAGCAGCTGGGGGGTCTTTTTCAAATACTAACCAGACCATGTTGCTCCTCTCTTAAAACCTCCCGTGGCTTCCTGCCACCCCAGGATGACAGCCATTGTCCCTGACCTGGCCTTCAGGGCCCAGCCTCCCCATCTCCCGCCAGTGCCACCTCCTCCTGGTTGCCTCAGCCTGATCAAACTTTCCTACTCCTTGAGCCCGTCTGTGCTCCCACTGACGGCCAATTCTCTCTAGGGCTCCAGGTGCATTCCACTCCTCACCCCTGTCCAGGGCTTTGACATTGCAAGTCTCTCCTCTCTCCCATAGGATCAATACTCCCTCCCATGCACCAGACTCTAGTCTCTTCCATCCTTAAAAAAAAAAAGCAGCTCCATCCCCCATTTCTCCACTCCCCTTCAGAACCCAAATCCTCGAAACACTGTCAACATTGGCTGTCCCCACTTCCACACCTCCCATTCATTCTTCAGTGCCACCACCCCATCGCTCCCCAGAGACTGCTCTTGTCAAACTACCACTGACACTCGTGGAGCCAAATCCCACGGTCAATGCCCTGTGACCACCTTGGCAGCATCTGACCCAGGGTACAGCCCTCTCTCCTTACTTTTCCTGATTTCCTTTCTACTCACTGACCACCCCTCCTCTGCCTCTTCCTCTTCTGTTCTAAACATTAGAATTCCTCAAGGTTCTGTCCTGGGCCCCTTCTCTTCCGAGATGATCTCATGCATTCCCGGCCTGTTCTATTCCATCTGTAGGCTGCTCATGCCCAAATCCCTCTCCTGGGAGCTCCAGGCTGGCCTATCCATCTACTCACTGTCTCCTCGTGGAGAGCTGAGTAAAATCCAAACTAGTCCTTGCAATGATTTATGAAACCCTATATAATCTGGCCCCTGTCCCAGACTTGTTTGTATCAGTCTCCGGACTAACGTGCTGAAGTCCCAGCTCCACCAGTGCCCTTTCATTTCTCCTCTCTGCGCCTTTGCACCTGAGGCTCCACCCACCTGGCACACCCCTCCCCAATCCTCCTTCTCAACTTAAATGCCTCCTCCTCAGTAAGGCCTTCCCTGACCACCTACCTAAAGTAGCCTCCAACCCTTACTGTCTACTTCGCACTCTGTTGGTTTTTTTTTTCAAAACACTCATCACAACTTCTAGGTATTTTATTAATTTATGTAGTTACTCATTGTTTGAGTCTCCTGCTGCGTTAGGAGCTGAATAAGGGCAGGGCTGCATCCGTCTCGATGGCTGTTACATCTTCCGAGGCCAGCACCATCCTTAGCAGGCGCTCAACAAACATGCTGAATGAATAAATGAATGAGTGCCCCCACATCGTTCTCCTTCTCAAGATCCAAAGTCACACTATTCTTGGGATTCCCTCACCTCTACTCCCGGGGCCTTCCACACATCCCTTTTCCTCGTGCAACCTCACACCTCCTACTTGCTCACCCGCACGATTCCCTACTCTACTGCAATTGTCCACCCTAACCCCCACCGGGTGCTACCCACCCCGGGTCTCCCCACTGGGCAGAGCC
>PVJI01017816.1:0-34739 GCA_004026765.1 Micronycteris hirsuta | reverse complement strand
ACCCACCAGAAATCCCTCCGAACCCGTGACTCTGGACAGCATGTTCCTCTCGGGTCTTGGGAGCGTTTTCGGAAAGGTTGTACTTTTTCCTCTATCTCCAGGCACCTGAGAGTAAATTACAGACACCATGGCCCTTCCATGCCAAATGCTAGCATCTGTCACCTAAAAACAGGGATATTCTCCTGTGTCCTGTGTTATTCCAGAATGCAGTTTCCAAATTCAGGAAACTTAACATCGGTGCAATTCTGTTATCTAATATGTAGTTCATATTCAGATTTTGCCAACTGCCTGGGCATCTTCTTTATAACCACCCCCCGCCCCCCCCACCGAGGACAGCCCATCACATTTACTTGTCACAGGTCCTTAGTCTCCTCAATAGAGTAGTTCTTCAGCTCTTTTTTTTCTTTGTTTTTAATCCTCAACCAATGACATGCTCACCACTTTTAGAGAGAGGGGAAGGGAGGGGGAGAGAGAGAGAAACTGATCGGCTGCCCCTCGCACGCACCCCAGCTGGGACGGAACCTACATATGACCCAGGCACGTGCCCTGACCAGTACTCAAACCTGCGACCTTTTGGTTTACAGGACAACACTCCAGCCACCTGAGCCACACAAGCCGGGGCAGTTCTTTAGCCTTTTAAGAAACTGGCATTGATGTTTTTGAAGCATACATGCCTGTTTGGTTGAATGTGCCTCAGTTTGGATTTGATTCATGATCAGGACTAACTTATGCCTTTTTGGTAAAAAAATAATAATAATGTAAGTTATGTCGTATCCTTCTAAGTGTGTCGTATCAGGAGTGACGTGATGTCAGTTTGTTCTGCTGTTGGTGTTGTGGTATTCACTTCGACCATTTGCTTAAGTTGCAGCTTGCTTTTTTAGTAATTAAGGCATATTTACGTACAGTGAATCTCACAGATCTTTTAACTGTACCGTTCAGTCGTTTTACAAATGTCCACACCCAGAAGTTAGGTCCTTAGGTAGTAAAAGTTTTACGGCCTAGAATATGTGCCCTGTCCCCCTCCCCCGGTCCTGCTCCGGGACTCTGGGACCGGAGGTACTAGGTCTTAATTCCATCAACTGGGTCATAATGAAGGCCCCATGTGGAGTGGCCTCATCCTGCTAGATGGTCCCTCACTGTCCCCACGTTGATAATCTAGAGGCCGGTGCTCCAGCCTCTGCTTTCCTCCTAGACCGATGAAGAAAACGAGACGACGAGACTCTGTGTGGCTCTGCCTGAACAGCAGGCGCTCCCCTCGGTCCCCGAGACAGCTGTGCTCCACCCTCCACCACAGCGGGCGAGCCCGGCACTGCCCACAGCCCCTGCCCCTCCACAGCCCAGCTAACCCCAGGCCTCTCCTCTCCCCACCGTGAGCTGAACACGCCGCTCAGCCTGGCCATCAGACCCCCCGCCCCTCCCCCCCCACCGCCTGTAATCCCAGGCAGCAGACAGCGGGTTCGAGGTCTCTTAAACCTTTAATCTGGTTTCTTCTGCTCCCTAGTTCCCTATCTCGTATCTAACTGTTCCCTTCTTTTTGAGCAGGAGAAACCCAAAGCCATGTGTTTAAGCCTACAGCACAATTCATCAAATGTTTACAATGCCAATGAGGCACTCGGTGTGGGCTACCTCACTCTTATCCTTAGACTGGCTTGGAAGGTAGATATTGTGCACCATTTTGTAGATACAGAATAAATAATTTGGCTGGTGTAGCTCAGTGGATTGAGCGCGGGCTGGGAACTAGGCGGTCCCGGTTTGATTCCCAGTCAGGGCACATGCCTGGGTTGCAATCAGGTCCCCAGTGGGAGCCATGTGAGAGGCAACCACACATTGGTGTTTCTCTCCCTCTCTGTCTCCCTCCCTTCCCTTCTCTCTAATAATAAATAAATAAAATCTTTTAAAAATAAATAAATAAATAAATAAATAATTTGTCCAAGATCTCACCTAAGAGATCTACTACTAAGTGATGGTACTGGGCTTTGAACCCAGGTTTGGCTCACTCCAAGCCCTTGCTCTGACTCAGAGGTCCCCACCCAGTGTGGGTTATGGAGGGTAAAGGGTGATCCCTTAAGCCTGAAGACAGGGCCACACTTAGGACCCCTGGAACCCCCCAGTCCTTTCACCCTCAAGTGCTATACAAATTTTCTCTTTGTTGTGACAGGAAGAAAACAAGGCACGTCGCTCTAACCGCTTCGTTCTGCTGCCTTCATGTCCTGTGGGCAGAGACTCTGCCCTCTTCCTGGGGTTTTCTGTGGGTCTGGACACATAGCCCCTTAACACGTGGCAAACAGGATCGAGGCCAGGGATGGGTGGGAGCTCTGTGCACACTTCCAGGTGCCAGGTGGGCTGGACAGAGGTGCAGGGCCCTGCTTTCAGTGGGCACTGCCGGAGGTTGGGTCCAGAGACCGAAGCCTACCCAGCTCAGGAGCATTTCATCTGTTTTGTTTTACTCTGACAGAGCCAGGGAACACAGGGGTAGGATGGGGGCTGCCGACAGGCACAGCGTGACCATGGGTAGCTTCGGCTCGGTCTGATCCTGCAGTGCAGACACAGCCCATTGGCTCCTAGCAGGAGCGCAAAGAGAAGCCGCTGTTGTCACACGCACACAGCAAATGCTGCACTCTGCGATGTCTGCCCTTTGCCCCTTGGGGGGATTGCCCTTGTGGCTGCCGTTTGGTCTGCAAGGTCACCCGTCTCTCCAGGAACCCAGAGCAAAAAGCCCAGATGAGGCTGAATGCAGAACTGTCGCATGTGAGCAGGCGCCCCTCGTGTTTGTGGGGAGCAGGTTTGCTCCGGCTCTGCGCGCATGGAAGTGTCTGCTGCCTGTCTGTGCGCTTGTGTGGAGGCCTGCGGGGATGCGGCTAGTGTGAGTGAGCGGCCCCTCCTGGCCCTGGCCAGGCTCCAGCTGCTTTGTAGTTGGGCGGCACTGAGGAAAGACCGAGCTCGGGAGGCCTCAGTACCATCTTTCTTTGCAGTGCACCTCCTTTTAGGGTTGGTGGTACATCCACCGTGTAGAACTGTGCCTGCCATAGCGCATCCTGCCTGTCCCTCCCCCACCCAGCTCTCCTGTACCATCACACTGCGCCCCTGGACTCGGCCTCAGGGACCGTAGAGCCCTGTGTGTTGCTAGTGGCCTGGCCTTCATGTCCTTCTGGGAACGCTGGGCTCACGTGGCCCCACAGCTTTAGGGTGATGTGACCTTAACCCCAAGATAACAGGGTAGGGCAGGCCTCCCCTCCTCTAGTGGCTGCCGTGGAGCTAAGGCCTCTCATGCCGAGGCCCACAAGTTGCTCCCTCGGCTGGGCCAAGCAAACAACCCCCTGCTCTCCAGTGAGGAGCGCAGCCCGCAGGAGGCAGGGCCGCCAGGCTGGGTTCTTTCAGCCTCCATCCCTCACCCCCACCGTTGCCTCACTGAGCTTCGTGTTGAGTCCAGGTTCTAAGGGAACCAGCCATGACATGGGAGCACAGCACACGGGATACTTGACAGATTTAAAGCTCCGGAGACTTCCACGCCCAGAACGATAAGTGCCTGGGGAGCAGAGCAGTGGGCCCAGGAAACGCCAGCTAACGTCCGCCCTTAGCCAGGCTGGGCCTGAGGGCCAGTGTCTCTGGAGGAGCCCGGCCCCAGTCCTTCTGAGACCAGGGTAGCCAGAGCTGCCGCATCGCAGGTCTCACTGGGAAGCCGGGGTCCCTCCAAGTGGCCTCCCCCGTGGGAGCATCTGCAGGTGTGCCTCTGGAGGGGAACCCCTCAGGAGGATTTGAAAGTGGGCACGCCCTCGCTGTGCGTCAGTGGGGGAGGAAGTCCTGGAGGGTCTATCCTCGGGAGTCTTTGCTCACCTCACTGGCGAACCTGCAGCAGCTTCCGCTTTCCCAGGCCTGCCGCCTCATGCTGCTATCTTTGCTTCTGCCAGCTTGGGTGGCGTGAAGGGATGCTCAGGAAGGGAAGCAGCCTTGCTGCCTGTCCCCTGCCAGCAGCATCTTCTGCCTCTCTCTGCCCGTCTGTTCCCATCCTTCTGTCTGCCTACATTTTGGAGCAGTTCCCGTGCCGTTTGCTTGAGTTGAATCTTGAGTGGGGTGGGTGGGGTCAGGCTGAGCCCACTCATTGTCTGTGTCGCAGCTGCTCCCAGCAAACTGTTGTCTAGACCAAGCCTGTGCATAGGCGCCTAGGCAGCATCTACACAGATCCCGTGAGGCCCTCACGGTGTTCTCCAGGGAACCAGGAGAAGAGGGAGGCTTAGTGCTCCAGGAGGAAGGAGGCTAGGGCCAGAATGGCACAAAAGCATCTTACCCACTAGGGCAGGGGCAGCTTCAGCACAGGCCTGCTGACCTGGTAAGAACATCACCAACTAGAGGGAGGGTGTCCCGCCATTCACAGAGCATCTGCTGGGCCTGGCACTTGGGGAGCCGTGTTCTTTTTTTCCCTCATGGAATTTTTAGTCTGGTGGTATGAGAAAGACATTAAGCATATAAGCACATAAATAAATAATCACAGAATGCAGAAAGTGCTTTGAGCGAAAATACAAAAATTGCAGGATACCAAGCAAGGCTAACTGGGACCCACTGGTGGTGGGGATATCAAGGAAGACTTCTCTAAGGAAGTGATATTTAAATTGAGAGGGCTGCATAGAAGTTAGTGGCCACCTGGCAGGTGTGGCTCAGTGGGCTGAGTGCCGGTCTGTGAACCAAAGGGTCATCAGTTCGATTCCCGATCAGGGCACATGCCTGGGTTGTGGGCCAGGTCCCCAGTAGGGTGCATAAGAGGCAACCACACATTGCTGTTTCTCTTTTTCTCTTTCTCCCTCCCTTCGCCTCTGTTGAAAAGTAAATAAATAAAATCTTTTTTTAAAAAAGAAAAAAGGCACACACAACACAGGAAAGTTTGCTTGAGTGTTAACAGCAGTTACATCTGGGCAGTGAGATCATGGGTTATTATTTTCTTGTTTTTGCATATC
Organism: Micronycteris hirsuta; assembly: GCA_004026765.1. NCBI lineage: Eukaryota > Metazoa > Chordata > Mammalia > Chiroptera > Phyllostomidae > Micronycteris > Micronycteris hirsuta. The sequence continues at coordinate 29,790 of PVJI01017816.1, read as the reverse complement.
TGTATATTCTTAATTTTTTAAATTGACTTGGGGGGGGTAGAAGGATGATTTGTTGTTCCACTTTTTTATGCATTCATTGGTTGCTGCTTGAAGGTGCCTGATGGGGGATAGAACCCACAACCTTCATGTATTAGGACGATGCTCTAACCTACTGAGCTGCCCGGCCAGGGCTGCATATCTGTATTTTCTAATGTTTCTGCAGGGAATGCCTGTTACTTTTATAGGAAGAAAAAAATCATAGAAGTTTAGGGCTGAGTGTTCAGCCCCTGAAGGTTCCACTCCTGACTTGGCCATCAGTCCCCTAGATAAGGGCTTTGCCCCTTCTCTGGGTTACCTCTGTCCACTCCCTGCTTCATATTGTGTGTTCCAGCAACACAGACTTCTTGGAGTTGGCTGCTTGTGTGCCATCTCTTACCTTTGTATGTTTGCTCACCAGGTCCCTCTGCCTGGAAGGACTTGGCCCTTCGCCTGGCCTACTCCAGTAGCACCTCCCCTGGGAAGTTCTCCCTGAGCACTGTCACCCACACTGGGCCAGGACCTCTCCTCGGGTTTGGGCAGCTGGCCTGCCCTGGGCATCCCTGGGACCCTCTACCCCCGCTGTGGACCTCAGCTGTGTGCATCTGTTCCTTGCCCCACCTGAGGTCTTAACTGTGGAGAGCTGGCAGGAGGGACTCTTTTTTTTTTTTAATTAATGTCTACAGGTTAATGTCTCCTAGAATCTAGCTCCTGTGTCAACCTTTCTTTAAACAAAAACAAAAGATTTTATTTATTTTATTTTTTAGGGGGGAAGAAAGGGAGAAAGAGAAGGAAGAAAACATCGATGTGCTAGTGATACATCCATTGGTTGCCTCTCACACACCCCCTACTGGGGACCTGGCCCACAACCCAGGCATGTGCCCTGACTGGGAATTGAACCAGTGACCTTTTGGTTTGCAGGCTGGTGCTCAGTCCACTGAGCCACACCAGCCAGGGCTCTACCTTTCATTTTAACCCTGGAAGAGGTCAAAGTGATCACAACTTCCATAAGTGTCCTTTAATTGCTCCTAAATGCACAGTATGTTTTTGTTTTAAAAGAAATTAAAGAAAGTGTTGAAAATCAGAGAAAGGGAAGAGAAAGCAAACTCCCCATTGACAACTTTGGGGTGTTCTTCCAACTGAGAGGATCTCAGAGTGAAGGAGACTTGGAGAGAGGAGGGGATCCTCAGGGCAGTGACCCACACATTGTGGGCATAAGAATCCCTCAGTCCTCATGTCCATCATGTGGTTTCCCGGGGCCCACACCCTAGGTATCAGAGCATCGGGGGGGGGGGGGGACCCAGGAATCGGCACCTCAGGCCGCTTGGCGATAGGTATTTGGGGGGAAAGCCTCACTTTGGGGATAGTCAGTTCCAGGCCAGCTGTCCTTTCTGTGGTGGTCTCTCGGGGACCCCAGTTTACATCTGCACAGAGCCCAGGGTTCTCCTCTGTGTTTGACCAGCCCCTCTGAGGCAAGCCGGCTGCCCGCCTCGGTAGCCTATACATGCTACCTTGAAGTACACTCACCTTGAGTCCCTAATTAATTCCAAGTAAAGGAGCCCAGGTTCTTTGTCACCAGGAGCGTTCAGTGCTCCTCTGGGAGGGGGAGGAGGTGGCAGCAGCAGCGGCAGCAGCAGCAATAGCAGCTGTGTGACGCATCGCCAAGTCAGAGGCTCGGAGGCTGGGTTAGCATAAGGAAACTCGCTGACTTGCTCAGTGAGAGGGGCTCTTTTCTGCCTTGTCTATAGCTGAGAATGAAGCGGAGAGCATCAGACAGAGGAGCTGGAGAAACGTCGGCCAGGGCCAAGGCTCTAGGAAGTGGGATTTCTGGAAATAACGCGAAGAGAGCTGGACCTTTCATCCTGGGTAAGCCTCTCCCCCACCGGGTGAGTGGGAGTGCTGGGGGCAGGGGCCGGGTGCACTAGCATCCACGGTCTGGCCCCGCTTCACCGCCTTAGCTACAGTCTCTGTATGTCAGTGGAAGATCCGGGGCCTTAAGTCACCCTGTACCAAGAGTCATCACTTCTGTTGTAGCTGCACCAGCCTTAGATCAGTCTCAGCTGAGAGCTAGACTGTCTCTTCCCCCCGGATGCCACCCACAGGAAGCATGCAAGCTGTGTTAGATTCCAAGGGCCATCATCCAAGGCATTTTTTGTACCATTCTTGGAGGGCACAATTAATTTCACAAAGCGTTTGGTATAGTCCCTGAAACTTCTTGTAAAGTTGGCACAGAAATCCTATAGAATCAGGTGTTCCCAGTGGTCCAGAGGAGCAGCGGGGCCTTTCTGCGTGATGTCAGAGGCCCAAGCAAGTCCAGGTTGCTTATGCTCAGGGTTGCAGGTTGGGTGGGCTCTGAAGACCCCGACTCCCCTAGCAGCCAGAGACCGGGTGTGAGTTTTGCTGGGGGAACAGCATCTGGACTTAGGGGCACAGGGGCATTCGAGCTCCAGTCATCCAGCAAGGAGTCAAGGGTGCCCACTCCGTGCCAGACCTGTGCTGTTTGCCAGGGATCCAGCAGCGAATGAGACAGTCGTGTTCCTGCCTCCCAGAACCTAACATTCTAGTTATGAAAACAAACAGGGTAAACAACGCACAGATCACCACTGGGGGCAGCAAGTGGATGGAAGCACGCGAACAAGGTGATGTGAGGGGAAGAAGGGCCTAGAGGTGGTGTATCAAGGGAGGTTCTGTATGAGCAGGTGACATTCGAGCTGACATCCGAGGGTAAGAAGGAGCCAGCCTTGTGAAAAGCAAAGGAAAAGCATTCCAGACAGAAGGAGCAGCTGACTCCAAGCCCGGAGGCAGGAAAGGGTTTAATATCTTAGGAATTAAGAAGTCAGTGTCACTGGAGTATGGTGAGTGGGGCAGGGAAACAACCAGTTAGAAAGATGGATAGGAGTCAAGTCCTGCAAGACTGAGGAGGTCAAAAAAGGGGTTTTGATTGCATGTTAAGGGCAGTTGAGCACTGTTAAGGGTTTTTAGCGGGGCAGTGACGTGGTGATATTATCTGATTTATGTTCTCTGAAAGCTCAGGCAGGGCGCTGTCATGGACAATAAGTGTACATTCTGGAAATACAGAAGTTCCCAAAAGCTGGTACTTGCACCAGGGTCAGGTGGCTATCTTGGACTACCAGGGGCACCTGTTAGAGCTGCGGTTTCCCGATTCCCACCCTGGAGTTGCTGGTTCAGAGGGGCAGGTTGCAACTGCAAGCTCTTTTTAACACTGGCTCCTCAGAGTCCAGCCGGCTCCCACTGTTGAAAAACTCTTTTTGAGAAACGTGCCGGTAAGAGCCAGGTGCACTTCAGGCAGGTGTGCACACATACCCTCCAGTTTTGGTTGGGAGACTGTGAGAAAGACTCTGGGGGGTGAGCTCAGTGGGTATGCACTGTGGCGCCCGCCTGCAGAGAAGGACTAGCCAGAGACCACATGGTGACGTGGGGCCACGATAGACAGAGCTCCTGCGCTGTAAGCCAGCTGCTCTCTCTGCCATAGGTCCCCGTCTGGGCAACTCCCCGGTGCCGAGCATTGTGCAGTGTTTGGCGAGGAAAGACGGCACGGATGACTTCTATCAGCTGAAGGTAAGCGAGGCGTGGGGGGTGGGGGTACTGGGGACTCGGGCCATCCTGCCAGCCTGGCTCCCTTTTCTCCACCTTCGCACCTACGCTGGTGAACGAGAGTGGCATCATTTCTCCCTGAGAAGCAAGAGTTCACAGCCTCTCTCTGAACAACTCCTGACTTAATGAGCTTTATCTGTGCATAAATTACACTGCCGTCACATTAAGAAAAACTGTTCACCTCGTAGGTGCGTGTGTGAGTGTGAGAGCAAGTGTCACACGGTAGTATGTGATCTCCTGCTTTTCCTGCTCTGGCCATTCTGCTCTGTAAAAGTAAGGTTTTTGGGGGGTTGTTTTTTTTTGTGTGTGTGCCTTCCTAAAGATCCTTACCCTTGAGGAGAGGGGGGACCAAGGAATAGAAAGCCAAGAGGAGAGGCAAGGCAAGATGCTGTTACACACCGAGTACTCTCTGCTTTCCCTCCTCCACACGCAGGACGGCGTGGTCCACCACCACGGGCTCTTCCAGGTCAGTGGCTGCCTGTCCCCTCCTCTCCCTGTCTTGCGACCCCTGCATGCTGGGCGCATCGGGACTTCCTGGGCCCGGTGGGTGGGGGTCAGGCTGGGCCAGCCCTGCCATTCTCCCACTGTGACAACCACAGCACGCCAGCAAGGCAGCAAGGTTCGAGTCTTACAGCCTTTCTTTGTAGAGCCGCTTTTCTGAGAAAAGAGGAAAGCAGGAAGTCATTCGAAGGCCTCAGGCTCTTTCTACTGTGTTGTCAGGAATTGGCGAGGCCAGGATGGAAGGGAGGGCAGTGGCAGTGAACGGAAGGGTGGCTCCAACAGACACTTGGAGCCACCTCGGTTGTTTTGGTACCAACCGTTCTGCCTGCCCAGGCATTCCAGTTTTTTCAGCAAGTGTCCCTGAGCCCCATGCTCTAGTGTTCTAGGTCCCCAAGGAAAGGTACTAATTAACAACTTGTACCCTGAAAAGAGTCTTCCTTGGGACAGAACTGAAATTGTGTCTCCAGAAATAAAAGAGTGGGCTCACGTGCCTAGGAGGCCTCCTGCTCAGCACCCAGCAGAACCTCTGCAGCACCCACGGCTAGATGCTCTGGCCAGGGCCCCCTTGCCTGAATGGGCCTGGTACACGGAAGGCAGCACGGTGTCAGGGAGAGCACACAGGTTTTGGAGCCAGCAGTCCTGGATTCAGGTGGTGCGACCTCCCGCAAGTCACTTAGGTCCCCAAGCCTCAGGTTCCTCTTGCTCGGTGAGGGGAAGACGAATGAGCACAAAGCACCACGCCACCCCTTTTGCACTCTCATCACGGTGGTTATTTCAGGCAGTAAAAATCCTTATAAGCTTGATTTCCTGGAGTAAAATAAATCAGAATGTCCCCCACCCCCCGTGCACACCCCGCCGAGCTCTTTATTCCGGGGTGTGCCATCACAGGCCACTCAGCATCATTAGGCAACGCTGGCAGTTAGTGTTTCCCTTACACGTGAAGTCAAGCTGAGAGTGAGTGTGGTTTCTCAGTACTTCATTTCTGCCAGCTTTCAAAGCTTGGTCTTGGCCTGTGTCATTTCGGATAAGAGAACCTGGGTGATTCGTATTTCTAGAGTCATCTGTGTGGTAGACTCTGTGTTGGCCCTCTGGGGAAGAGAGAACAAGAGGTGTGGATAGTCAGCCCCCAGGAGTTCCCCAGAGGCTGGAGTGACACTGAGGACCTCAAGCTGGCGGGATACAAGTCCCTGTGTTGTACCTATTTTTTTGTCTTACTTGAAATACCTTTCCAGCAAGGAAATGCGTCCAGAACTTGCAACCACAGTGTTGGGAGTAGCATCCACCTAATGAGCCCTGGCTGGGGCGGGGTGAGCGCTCAGCCTGGGCTGTCTTATTCCCAGTGACCTGTGAGGTAGGGGTTACCAGCTCCCACTTGCAGGTGAAAAGCCAGAGACCAGGTTCCACACCTTAGATAAGGAGCAGCTGGGACCTGAACCCAGCTGTTGGGGGCCAGAGCCGTACTCTTAACCACCATCACCACGTGGCTGCCTGGGAGTGGCACTTCCACTCGAAAGCAGTTTCTCGGGCGCACAGAGCACTCCCCATCCACCATCGCAGACATTGGAAGGACGTGTGCGGTAGTCACTACTGGAAGCCTGGAGAGCCATGGACAGCCTGTGCACTAGGCTCAGGGGCCCTTCAGCTTTCAGCGCCCAGCCTGATCCAAACCCTTTGCATTGGAACCAAAGCCCGAAGCCTTGACCTGAGCCACTGTAACCTCATCCCCTGCTGGGCCTGGCACGGGTACATGGTCCAGGCCCTGCTGAGCGGCCCGTGGTCCATGCTGCCCAGGCCCCCGGCCTCCACCGTCCACACGCGTGCAGGCTTCTTCCCGGCTCCCTCATTGCTTTGTGTGTCCAGCTCCGGAGGAGTGTTCTAACGCCCTGGCCCCAGCTCCATCTGCCCCCTTGCCTCCCAGGACCGCACCTGTGAAGTCGTTGAGGACACAGAATCCAGCCGAATGGTTAAGAAGATGAAGAAGCGCATCTGCCTGGTCCTGGACTGCCTCTGTGCACACGACTTTAGTGACAAGACCGCTGACCTGATCAACCTGCAGCACTACGTCATCAAGGAGAAGAGGCTCAGCGAGCGGGAGACCGTGGTCATCTTCTATGACGTGGTGCGCGTGGTGGAGGCCCTGCACCAGGTGAGCATCCTGGGCCCTGGGCGCCACACAGGCCACCTCTCTTGCTGCTGCCAAGTGAAAGCAGCGCTGCCCGGCCCTCGCCCAGCTGTGCTCTGCAGTGTGCAGGAGGGCAGTGCTGCAGGCCTCGGCCCGGCCTGCTGGGGTGAGGGCGCCCGGATGGGCAGCCGAGCAGAGCCCAGAGCAGGGGTTTCCTATCGGCCGAGAAGCTCAAAGTGAGTCCCCCATCTTGGGTGGTAACTGTGAGATACCCCCGGGGGCAGCCACAGCCTCTCTCTGAGCTTCTCCTAGGATCGGGGGTGTCATGTACCCCAAAGTCCAGGTTAGGAAAGTCAGGAGAGCCCCTTGCAGGCACACTTCTGCGGGCCGGGCCTTCAGACTTGGTCACCAGAGTCATGAGCCTTCGTCTCTGACTCCAGATTCAGGCAGACGCGTGGTTTTCTGGTTTTGTTTTGTTTTGTTTTTCAACAAGATGTTTGACAGAGGTGGGGAGAGGACTGGGTTTCCCCACTGGCTGCTACCCTGAGGGGTGAAAGACCGGGGAGGCCATCCTGGCGGGGGCAGAGATCAGCGGGGCCCACGTCTCACCCTGTCCGCGCACATGGCCGATGCGGCCTTAGAACGGCCCTGGCCTGTCCGTGGCTGCAAATCAAGGCAGGAGCCTGAAACAACGCGCCCCGGGGCCTTTCCTGCCTCACAGGCTGGGCCCGACTCCAGCCCTAGTTCCCCTTCTCGGTGCAAACTGCACGCCTATTGTCTTGCAGAAGAACATCGTGCACAGGGACCTGAAGCTCGGGAACATGGTGCTCAACAAGCGGTGAGGCCCCCCTTCCACGGGCAGCCTCGGCTGGGGTGGGACAGGCTCGCGCTGCGGCTGCAGCCACCCCGTGCCCCACAGTGTCCCCAGGGGGGTTCTGACTCAGAGCAGTCCACTCTCTCCCACGAATCCCCGTGGTGGGGGTGGGATGCCTGCTTCTGTCTTTCGCCTCATGGAATATGATGGTGGCTAGGGAGGAGAGCCTTACAGGCCACAGACAGAGCTCTGGGAAGAATTTCACAGATCCTCCCTGGTCCGTTTATTGGTCATGCTTGGTGAGTGCTTAGTAAATGGCTATAAAAATGGACAAATGGGTGAAGAAGTGACGGATGAGCAAAATAGGTCAGGTTCCCAGGAAACAGACTCAGATGCGTGTGCAGGAGGTTAGCTGGGGCACGCTCTCCGGGAGGAAGGGGCGGGGTGGGGAGGGGCAGAGGGAGGAGCTGGCTGTGGTGCAGTCCGAACAGGGTCTCAGCCAGGAAGCTGGAGAGCCAGCGGGCCCTTCAGACGCCCCAGATCATGGCAGGGGGCGTGCAGCCCTGCACTGCCGCTGCGGCCAGCCTCTGGGTGCGGGCTGGCCAGGGGTGGGCATAGCCTTAGGCAGCTTCCTTCGGCTAAGGGCGCTTCCCAGAGAAGGACACAGCCACAGTGGTCAGAAGCCAAGCGTCTCCATCTTGGAGGGGATCTGGGCGGCTCCCCCAGCACCCCAGGGGGCCAGTGGCAGAGGGAAGTCATGCAAGGTCCCAACCTCAAGCCGTCACCCCGCTCAGGCAGAGGGTCTGGGCCAGCAGAATGACGGGCCAGCGTTCTGAGTGATCTGGGGCAGCTGTGGAGGGACACCAACCATGCAGGGCCCAGGGCTGATGGGACAAGGGCCCACTCTGTACACCTTGGTCTGAGAAACGCAGGGCTCACCCCCCAGCCCCCTCCCATGCGCCTCTCCCTCTCACCCCCAGTGTGGAAGCGGGTCAGGGCCTGCCAGTGGCAGGCAGCACAGACCTCACAGCAGAAGTGGTGCAGCGGGTCGTCTGTCCCATAATGTGGTCACCCACCCAGGAAGGGCACTGTCTCTATGGAGTGGCCAAAGCCACCGCAGTCACAAGAAAAGAAGCTTCAGGGAGGTGGGCCTCTGGGGCAGTGGACCCTTCAGTGCCAGCCCAGGGACGCCTTGGGAGGATGTGGCTGCACCCAGCAGCTCAGCCCACCTCCCGGAGCTCACTGTGGGAGGGTACGACAGCCAGCAAGCACATAGCACTGTTCTGAGGACTCGTGTGCAGGTGCCTGGAGCCCGTGGGGTGGGGAAGTGATCCGGCCACCAGGTCAATTCGTGAAGAGTGAGTGAGGGTTTCCCATCCTGACCCTGTTGAGCCCCACAGGAGGAGAGAAGGAAACATAAACGCCTGAGAAGTTAGGGAAGCCCGGAGGAACAGGACTTGGGGCTCAGACCCGGCTCACAGCCTGGCACTGCCTTCTAGGTGCCCTGAGACCTGAGAGTTTGTTTGTTGGATTATTATTCACTGACCAGTTCATTCATGCACAGTGAAGCTGCTGAGGTAGCCAGCACTTCTGAGCTTCCGTGTCCTCATCCGGGAGAGTGGAGGAGATGATACCTTTCTGCCGGTACTGGCCATGACCGGAAACTGCCTCACTGGGCTTGGCCCCTGGTCAGTGCACCCCCGTTCCGTCCAGCCCGGGCCTATACCCTTGCTTCCCTCTGGAGATGAGGCCTGCTTCTGTTGAGTGGCCAAGGGGGCTGTGGTGGGGCCCGGTTCTGAAACGCGAGAGGAGGGCAGGTGTCAGAGAGCACCGGTCCCCCCGGCCCGGAGGGGGTATCTTAGCGTGGGAACAGCGCCGGCCCTCTGTGGGACGCTCGGTCGGCGCCGTCCTGCTCTGGACTTCAGGCTCACTGTTCACAAAGGGGGGCACAGTTTTTGAGTGCTGAGGTCCACGTGGTGCAGAGCCCATGTCCACGCAGCCTTCCACGGAGCCGCTCGTTGGCTCTGACGACACCCCGGGGGCTGTTCGCGGAACTTGCACTCCAGTGCCCCAGGCCTCCTCATCTCCACGGTGGGTTTGCTTCCGCCTCTCACTTCTCCAGGCCCCCTCAGGTCTGGGAAAGTCACAGCTCCCTGAGTAACACCAGTGTGGCTGCAGCAGCTCGCGCGTGCGCACGTTTTCTTGGATTGCGGAGCGCCAACGCCTCACTCAGACCCTGCGTCTTGGCTGCGCTCCATTGCTCTGATAATCCCCTTTTTGTGTTGGAGCGGACAGAGATTCTGGCCACCTCTCACTTGAGTCACGGCTGTTCTGGAAAGGGGCAGGGTGGTGCGGTGCAGAGACCAGACTGGGCGTCGGGGCCACCCTGCTCCTCTCGAAGTCATCCTCTCTCAGGCAACCTGGAGGAGCTCCAGCCCCCTCCTTCCCCTCAGGCCAAGCCCTGACTCCAGCTGGAGGCCTGGTCTGGTCTTCACAGCGGAACAGAGCGCTCCCAGGGGAGGAAACCGGGGGGAGTGTTTGCCAGGCAGCTGCAGTGACAAGTTCACTGTGCTTTGGATGGAAGGCCAGGGCTGAAATCTGAAATCCCCTTTTGGGGTTATGTGAGGTTTGCTGTGGGTTCCTCTTCCTTCTTTCTTTTTGGGCAGGCAAGTTGCACATCAAGTTCCTAGAAAAAGAGAAAAACACTGTGGTAGCCCAAAGGGCCATAGCTGAAGGGTGACTCACTCAGAGCGGATCCTGCTGACACAGAGCTCCCTCCCTCCATCTCTCACCTCCCTCACCCCCTCCTGCCAGCATGAGCCTGGGGGGTCTGGACTCCCAGGGATCTGTGTGCCACCCAGCCAACTTGGGAGGTAGTGGCCGAGCAGGGGAATGTCGCCAAGCTTCAGGAGGTCTCGGAGCTGACCATGTGGTTTCCTGTAGGAGAGACTCCAGGATCCTCGGTGGGCAGAGCAGTGCAAGCCAGGTGGACCCTGTGCCCAGCCCTGCAGCGTCTCAGCACGTTTTCCTCCAGCCTCCTCCCTGCCCCGTGCACATAGGGCTGTCAGGTCCTGCTGCAGTGTTGAGTGGAAAGCTCAGCCACGCTAGCACGTGGGCTCTAGGGCCTGCGGTCGCCATGTGGCACCTCTCTCCCGCTGCCTCAGACATGGTGTCTTTCCCAGGGTGTCCCACTGGTAGCCTCTGCCCACTGTCTGAGGATGACACGCTCAACCGAGTCAGCAGTTACTAATCAGTGCCTGTTCACCTGGCCCTGAGCTCAGTGCTTTCCCTGAGATTAAATTTTTCCTTGTTAAATCCTAACACGGTCCTGGGAGTTAGGTGCTAATATTTTCCCTGTTTTACAGATGAGGAAATTGAGGGTTAGCAAGATATTAAATTACATGCCCAGGACCACACAGCCAGGAAGTGACAAAGCCAGGATTGGAACCCAGGAATCTGACTCCCAGGCCCACCAGACTCCCCCAGGTGGTCCTCTTCCCAGTGTTACGCGCCTCAGAGAACCCCAGCAGGATGCATGGCTAGTCGCCGTGGCCACCTCTGAGCAGGGAGAGGACATGCAGTGCTTCCGCACTGTGGGGGCCTTGCTTGAGAGACCGAGCTGTCTCCCGGTCCGGACTGACTGTAAGTGGGTGGTTCAGAGCTGCAGCAGCCCACCTCCTGACATGCCGTGATCCTTGGCCGAGACGCTTGGCCTGCCCCTTCGGGCTCTAGCCCCCCTGGAGGCCACCAGTCTGATTCCTGTGGCATCTGACCGGGCGGGCCTGTGTGGAGAGGAGAGCCGACATTTCCATTGGGAATGCAGAGGACAGACTGGCTTTTGTTTTGCACCAAGCCCCGTGCCAGCAGAATTCCCCAAGAAAGCCGAAGGGAGCCTCTTGGACGCAGCTGCTGGGGAATTCCACCCTCACCCCCATGTAACCTGCACCTCTGAGCCCACCCTCCTCTCCACCCTTGAGAGGCGGTCCCGAGACCCCTTGTGCGGCTTCCCTTCCTGCCATCCTCCCTGGCTTCTCTGCCAGCCAGCAGACAGGAGCTGGGCAGTGGCCCCTGCTCCTCTGTGGATAAAGAAGCACCCTTCCTCACTGGCCGCCCCCTGTGGGGCAAAGAAGCCTTTTCTGGGCCTCTTGTAGGGGGCCTGCCCACCCCCTAAAGTGTGATGTGGGGTGTCCTCTCTGGGCCACTTCCTTTTGCTCACATTGCGAGTCTCCTAGAAAGGGTCAGAGCCCAAAGCTGCCCTCGGCTCTAACTCAGATGGGGGCTCCGTGGTTTTCTAGGTCAGGGCAGAATCTAAAGTACACGGCGAGTGAGTCAGCTTTGATGGAAAGGAAGGGAAAGTTGGGGGTTGGGCACTATCCAGGGACACAGTGGGCACCCAGGTGGTATCAGTCCAGATGGCAGGCCCTGGGGTCAGACAGACTGGGTGTGGCTGCGGCTGCTGCCCCGGCACTCACTAGCTGTGTGACCCTGGACACACCCCTGCACTTCTCTGTGCCTTCGTTGCATCATCTGTGAAATCCCTCCCGGGCCGTCGTGAGGGTGGAAACAATCCACACCAGGCACTGAGGCCAGGGCCTGCGCTTAGGAAGTGCTCAGCACACGCTACCTTCTAGGGCTGTCAGTGACGCTGACTGATAACGGCGCGGGTGGTGGCCAAAGCGATGCGCAAAGGGGGACAAAAGTGGCACCGAAGGGTAGATTCCAGACTCTGCTGGACCTTTTCCTCACGGGGAAATGAGGGACTTGAGTGAAATCCCTGGTCACGCCCAGTCTGGATATTGTGTGAGGTTGTCTGGGGACTCTCTGCAAGTCGTTCTAAGCCCTAAACTCTCCCACCCGAGACTCAGCTAGGGCGGCAGATTCGGGGGTGCCCCTAAAGCACTCACCGGCTCAGAGTGACTCAGATCCCTGCCTGGACAGCTCAGCGGGTGGTAAGCGAGAATGACTGGCCAGAAGCAGACCCCAGGCACTCCCCACGTAGCCATGGGGAAGGCAGCGGGGGTTAGGAGAGCAGAGAGGATGTGGGCATGACTTCTTTGCGCCCTGGACAAGAGGAGGGCAGCAGGGTGCCCATGGGGACAGACACCAAGACGTGTTCACTCTCTGTCTCCTGCTCCCAGGACGCATCGGATAACCATCACCAACTTCTGCCTTGGGAAGCATCTCGTGAGCGAGGGGGACCTGCTGAAGGACCAGAGGGGGAGCCCCGCCTACATCAGCCCGGATGTGCTCAGCGGTGCGTGCACTGTGCCCGGCAGCGGCCCGGCCAGAACACAGCCAGGCACCGTAGCAGCCCATTCACCCAGCAAACCCTGTCTGTTTCGTTGCTCTCTGGGATTAGTGCTCGGCGGGAAGGATTTCTGAGAGTGTAAACATGGGGCACTCGAAGGACTTCCCCGTGGAAGTGGCATCTGAGCTGGGATGGTGAGGATAAGAGGGAATCAGCGGGCTGTGTGACGAGGTGGAGCCGGCACAGCGCACTTGAGGAGGACCGACCGGAGGCCCTGGTGGCTGCTGCTCCGAAAGTGAGCATGGTGCGGTGCCAGAGCAGCGGGCAGGGGCCAGGCCGCGGAAGGCCTGATGGAGGCCTCATTGAGAAGCGTCATCTTGTATTTCAAGGGCAAAAGGAAGCCGCGGAACAGGTCTTCACTGAGTGTGCCACGATGAAATTTGCATTTCAAAGTCCGTGTGCAAGGCTCTGCTCCAGGCGCTGTGGAGGTAGCAGTAACAGGCAGACTAACGCCCCTGCCTCGTGGATGGTGCGCTGACGTTCCCGTGGGGCTGAGACAGTGATGCACAAGATAAATAGGGCAGTTACAGTTATTACTAACTGCCGATTATATTTCTAAGTACCAGGCGCTGTGCTTGAGCACGACATGCATTATCTGTTTAAAAGCACACAGCTGCCTTGTGAGGTAAATACTCGAAATTCCTGTTTTACAGATGAGAAAACCAAGGCTCAGAGAGATCGCATCTCCTGTCCAAAGTCACAGTTGATAGTAAACCCAGAGGCTGGGTCCGAGGGCTGCCTTCTGCTCACGCCCAGGCTCCTGGTTTTTATTTTATTTTTTCCTGTTTCACCATAGGCTTTCCTTCCTTTCCCAGCTTTTCCTTTACCAGATCGGGTCCCTCCACCCTGATCCCTTAGGGTTTACGTCAGCTCCCACCCCTCCCACGTGTAGGAAGCAGCGCCTCCATGCACACTCCCACCCCCCTAAGCTGCTTGACCTTCAGTGGGGCTGGTGAGCCCTTGGGAACCAGCATCCCCCACCCCAAAGGCATCATCAGGCACCTGGGAGGCTTCGGGACCCAGAGGAGAGGTGGAGATTGTCCAGGCACTGCCTGGTGCTGGCGATGTCTCCTCCACACCGGAGAGCTGAGCTGTGTTCAGGGGTCCAGCTGCCACGGAGCCTGCTGGTGTGCCAGACAGGGTGCTGTCCCGGGGGACTGGGCAGCAGGGGCCTTTGGAGAGTTCTCATGTCCCGCGTTCAGAGCAGGCCAGGTGGCAGCTAGCCCATTGGAGGGCTGCCCCAGAAATGAGAAGAGAAGGCTTTTACCGTCAGCTGTGTGAGCTGGACAGATTACATTCCTAGGCCTCATCTTCCTCTTTAGAAAAACAGAAAACATCTCATTCATAGTGTTGTGGTAGGTTTCCTGAGATAAAAGTGTTTCTTCCAGTGCTGGAACAGAGTTTACTTAACTGGACAGTCATTCATGTAGCAAACGAGAGTCCATGCTAGGCAGGCACTGGGCTCAGCAGTGAGCAAAGCAGAGAGGCGTCTGTGTGTGAGAACTTACCTCCCAGTGGGGGAGATAGGGACTAAACCGAAAGGCGAAGAAAGGGATCCTTACAGGTTGTGCACGTGCCAGGAGGGAATAGTGACGGGGCTGCAGCTGACCCATCCAGAGCCCATTAGCTCTCTGTTTCACACACACCTTGGCCACCTGCTCTGTGAGGCACTTTGCTGGGAGCTGGGGCCAGAGAGCAGGCCCAGTGTCCGGGAGCTCGCAGTCTGGCAGAGGAAGGGGCAGGAGGCATGCTGGAGGCAGGGCATTGCCTGGCGGGCCGGGTCTCGAGAGCATGAGCGGAATCCGCCTGCAGAGCAGGGGAGGGACCAGCATGGGAAAAGCTGCCAGGATGTAGCCTGTGCGGTTTGCTTTGGGAGGAAGGGTGGCAGGGTGGAGGGGGCCCCTGGATAGGATCTCCGGCAGGTAGCTGGCAAGCTGAGGGGGTCCCAGGGCCACCCTCTTTCCCAGCCCTGCGCTAAGTGTGCTTGCATCTGTGTCCCGCAGGCCGGCCGTACCAGGGCAAGCCGAGCGACATGTGGGCCCTGGGCGTGGTGCTCTTCACCATGCTCTATGGCCAGTTCCCCTTCTACGACAGCATCCCACAGGAGCTCTTCCGCAAGATCAAGGCCGCCGAGTACACCATCCCTGAGTGAGTCCTGCCTCCCTGGGGAGGGGAGGGAGGCCCAGCCGGGCAGGTGCAGGGGGCAGAAACCGCACAGTGAGGCTTGAGTCCGGGGTCTGAGACCCAGCACCAGCCCACCCCACCTGAGTCCTCGCCCTCTCCCGCATCAGGGACGGGCGGGTTTCTGAGAGCACCGTGTGTCTCATCCGGAAACTGCTGGTCCTCGACCCCCAGCAGCGCCTGGCCGCCGCCGACGTCCTGGAGGCCCTCAGTGCCATCATCGCGTCGTGGTGAGTGGGCTTGCGCAGGGCGGGGTCTGCCCTCCTCCGGACTGCCCGTCCTACCCAGATAAGAAGCTTGAGGGTGGGCCTGTTGCTCTGCCAGGCAGTCAGATTTCCAGACGTTCCCCGTGAGCAAGATCAGGAGGTGCCAGCAGCACTGAGTGCCTAGCACCTCCTGCCAGCCTGTCAGTGCCTGGGGTGGATGGGTGTTATCTCATTGAGCTCTTACAACAGCCTGTGAGGGGGAAGCTGTCCCCATTACGGGATGAGAACACTGAGGCTTGGAGAAGCAGAGTGGATCGTGTCAGGAAGGGGCTGAGCTGGGACCCACCCCAGGTCTGCTGACTCCAGCCAAGGCTTAGAGCACTGGGGACCTGGCCTGTCTGGGGAGCAGGGGCCGCGGGCGGCCTGGGGTCCGCCTGACGTGACTGCCCCCTGCAGGCAGTCCCTGTCATCACTGAGCGGGCCTTTGCAAGTGGTTCCTGACATCGACGACCAGATGAGCAACGCGGACAGCTCCCAGGAGGTGAGTTGGGAGGGGCAGACAGGCTGTTACCCAAGTCCTGAGGGACCTGCCTCCAGGGAGGGCAGGTGGGGCAGGGGCAGAGGTGGCAGCTCCCAGCGGGCTGCAGGGCCTTCTAGGCTTCATTCCCAGCTCTTGGAGTTGGAAAGGGAGCCTGAAGTGCTGGTCCTGTGCTCCCCGGGACCTGCCTGGGCCTGGCTCAGTTGGCGCTTCCGTGGCCGGAGAGGCGAGGGCCGTGGGCCGGATGAGGTGGAGGCCCCACAGCAGGAGGCCTCGCAGTGGCCCAGCCTGGCCCTCTCAGCTTCCTCTTCCTGCCCAAGTGCTCTGCCACGTGTTGGCCCTTTAAACAGTCACATTTCTCTGCCCCTCTGACTCACGGGGTTCTCTCTCAACCTTCCTGCTTTTCATTTTTCAGATGATTCATTTTCTCCCAGTTTTCTCTCTTCTGTTCCCTGCACTAGAGAAAGTGCTGGGTCCAGGGTGTGAGCTGAAACCTGAGCACTAGGCCACAGCTACTGGGTGATCTTAGGGTGCCCCCTGGAGGGCAGAGCTAGGCCCAGCCCTTGGGAGGGACGTTGTCCCTTCCCTCTCTGGCCCTGCCAGGAGCTCCACAGCAGAGCCTGCTGGCCCTCAAGGATAGAGTCCCAGGACCTTCAGCAGCTAAAGTCGATCTGCACTGGCACACAGAAGTGCCCACCCCACACTATGTGGCCTGTGTTCTTACCCTTGCTTCGCAAGAGGAACTGAGGCTCAGAGAAGTAAAATAAGTTACCCAGAGTCACACAGCTGGGAAGTAGAGTTGAGCCTTGAACCCAATTCTGACTCCATAGCCCTGCTTTTGCCCTCTGCTGGTTAACACAGGGACCCGCCACTTCAGTTCGCTGCTGTCTGCCTGGGCCACTCCGGGGGGCTTAGCGTGGAGCAAGACACAGAAACGCGGCTACCCAGGTGCAGAGCACCCAGCCCCAGGCCTGTCTTTTAACACTTGCCCCGCACTGGGCCCCAGGGCCTCCGATAACCCCTGGGAGGGGAGATTACTGCCCCACTTCACAGGCAAGGAAGCTAAGGCTTCGGAGATAGCACGACCTCTCCCAAGGTCAGTGAATTAGGAAGGGGTCGGCCAGAAAAGCGAGGTCCAGGTTGGCTGGAGAGCTGCAGGGACCCAGAATCTCTGCCACCCAGCTAGGGCGGTCCCAGGGTGTGGTGTCTGGGGAGGGAGCCTCTGGGGCCAGTTGGTGTAACACTGCTCTGCTCTTCTCTCTCCGTCTCGGACACTCTGTCTCTCTCCCTCCCTCTGCCTCGAAGGCAAAGGCCACAGAGGAGTGCCCGCAGTACGAGTTCGAGAACTACATGCGGCAGCAGCTGCTGCTGGCTGAGGAGAAGAGCTCCACACACGAGGCCCGGAGCTGGGCGCCCAAGCGGCAGTGCGGCGGCGCGCCGCTGGTGCGCCGGCTGGGCCACGACGCGCAGCCCATGAACCCCTTGGACGCAGCCATCCTGGCGCAGCGCTGCCTGCGGAAATAGCAGCCTCAGGCAGGGGTACCGGCTCCGCCCACCACCTCTACCCAGCCCCTAGCCAACACCTGGCTGCGGGGCTGGGCCCTGGCGCACTGAACTCTCTCCCAGGCTGCCACAGGGACAGGCAGGGACAGCCCAGGTCACACATGGGGTCAGCAGAGGTACCACGAAGCTACCTTTTGGAATGATTGCTTGATTGTTTGGTTTTTTAATCTGAGAAGCCTAGATAACTAATCTGCTTTTAATCATGACGTTTTAATCTACCTCTGTCTCTTTAACCATGCTGTCTCTGGACTGAGTGAGAGGGAGGAGGAGGAGGCGCCCACCCAGCCGCCTGGCCAGGCAGCTGCTCCCCACAGTCCAAATAAGCTGAAAGTGCAGCTCGCTGCTGGCTCCCAGAACGAATGCCCACCCCCCACGCTCTCCCAGGCCCCTCCCACGGTCAGTTTCCTCCCTCCCCTTCTGACCCCAGGCTCCTCCATCCAAGCTTTGGAAAACCTTCACCTCATCTTAAGCGGAATTCAAATATATTTATTTTTATATTGAAACCAACTTCTCTCCCATCACCAGGTGGCTCAGCCCATGGCCGCTCCCTGCCCCCAGCCTGGCTAGATGGCAGGGAGTCCACAGCCCACCGATGGGCCCCCTCCCCGCCCCCAGGCTCAGAAAGCCCCTTCTTGCCAGCCCTCTCCACCTCCAGCCCACCAGTCCCTCTTGTCTCTGGTGACGGGCGGGGGGGCGGAGGGCTTTCTCGACTTGGTTCTCTTTCTCCCATCTCAGTAGCTTCTCTGAGGTGCTGCACACACGCATTAACCCCGGGGTCCTTCCCCACCCTCTCTGCAGTGCCGAGGTAACGCTGACACAGATGTGAAAGGGGGCCTGGGGTCAGGCTGGGGGTGTGGGGCTGGCCCTGGACAGGCGGGCTCTGCCCCTCGTTCCCCACACCCCACTGTGTGTGTGGAGAGCGGTGGGGACGCTGCTCCTCCCCACCTCACCTCCTAATAGATGCGGTATCTCTCCTGACACACCCCGCCAGGGCCCTTTCCTGAGCTGCAGGGCTCATAGGAAGAACTGCAGGTGCCCGGAGGCCATGTCTGGTTTGAGAACAGCCCTGCTGCCCTCTTTGAGCCGAGATTTTGAAGTGGATGCCCGTCTTGCCAGAAACGCTGTTCTCGCCAGAATGCCCTCCCCACCCCGCTCCCTCCCTGGACTTGGCCCTACCCAGTGCCAAGCAAAGACCTCCCCTCGGCCCCCCACCAGACCCCCTTGGAAAGGCCAAGTGTTCCCCTCCAGGCAGCCCTGGGCCCTTCGGCCCTTCCTGCCTGTCCTCGCTCCCCAGTGGGAAGGTGACCAAGGTCTATGTGATCTTGATTCCCAGTGCGAGCTGCCCCCTCCCCAAAAGCTGACTCACTGTGAGTGACTTGGGGCAAGTTCCCAAACCTCCTTGTGCCTCAGTTTCCCCATCTGGAAAAAATGGGGCCACCTCTTGCCAGCAGTAGCAGGGCCACCCACATCCCTTCCTCCCCACACTCCTTCCCAGCACTTGAGGCCTTGTGCCTCCGCCTCAGTGGGGCTGAGGGAACCCACCTGAGCCCAGCACTTACTCGCCTGGAGCAGCAAGCCCTGCCTCCATCAGCTGTCTGGCCACTGAGAGCCAGGGTCTCTTGCTATGGGGTCGAGGGATGTCCTCTTTTCTATATTTATTTCAAAAAGAAGTCTCCTAAGGGAGTAGAAACGCAGTCTGGCCTAGGGCTCCAGCCCCTGTGACTGTCCCTGTGAGGCGCTCGGCTGTGTCCCTTGCCCAGCAGCCTGCCCAGACCCTCCGGGCCTGCTTGCCACACGTGGTCTTTCTCCTCCTGAAAAAAGCAATATCCTCCGAGTCTGCAAAGCCCCATCAGACAGAGGTCCCTTCCAAGGTCAACCCATGTGTCTGATCACACTTCTAGCAAAGCATACGAGAGGAGGTTGGGTTTGCCCGCACTGGGCGTCATGTGCTGAGAGAAGTCCAATTGTAAAGAAACAAAATAGAAAAAGCCACAAAAAAATTTGTATAAAGACATATTTTTGTACTACATGGGGACTCTTCCTGCATGTCAGCAATAAAACTTCCTGTTCTGGAGCCACCGTGGCCTGTGCCGTCTGCTCTTCTTGCCCCCGTCACCTGTGCCTCCATCTCCTACCAGCCTGGGCTCCCTCCCATCCCAGCCTGGCAGGGCAAGGTTCCTGCAGTGCTGGGCTCTACCAGCAGGTGCACTGGTCAGGCACCCCTCCCCCACAACACCTGGGCAGGCAGCTAGCTGACCACATGCCAGCACTGTCTTGCATGGGGGGGAGGGCACCAGAAATCCCCAGTATTTTCCTGGACCAGCTGGTCCAGCCCCACCAAGTACCCAGGAGGGAACTCCCTGCTTGGCTTGGCTCAGCCGGCACCTGTGCAGGAAGGAGGTGTCCCAGAGTGGCTGCCGTTTGCAGAGTATTGATCCTCCCCCCTGCCAAGCCCCCACGTGCCGTGGGGAGAACTTAACCAGACAGAGCCCATCCCAGTGGCCACAGGCCTGTCCAGGGCAGCTGGGGAATAAGGGCCAGGCCAGGCCCTTTCCTGAATTGCCCGCTCCTTCCCTCCACTCAATAGGAAGCCAAGGGACTTCCTTCCTTTCTTCTTTCCTTCCTTCCTTTGCTTAAATTTAGACTGCAGAATGAGCATTGGAGCAATGAAGCTGAAGGTAGGCTGGCCCCTCCCAGGCACAGCTCAGGGCCGGGCAGACTTACCTTTGTGCTCAGGAACCCCGCGCAGGCCCTGGTCACAAAAGGAGCAGAGACTGGGGCAGGAGCCCCTTCCCAGTCGCATGTCCACACGGCCAGAGGGGGTGGCATCTCTCTGAGATGTGAGAAGTCTCCGGTTCAGAGCAGACCCCCAGGCCCCTCGTCCCTACCCCACAGCCCCACACCCACCCAGCATCCACATGGCTCCCCATTTTCCTGCCACTCCCAAATCGATAGGAATTTTGCCAGTTCCATCTCGGCCATACTGTATCGGCCAATCCTGGATGCACCACCAGAAGGGGCCCTAGCAGCCAGCCCAGCAACGCCAATGTCGGGCTCTTCCCTCTGCCAGCCTGGGCCTGCCCCCACTTTCAGCCTCCCTCCTGTGCCCCCACCTGCCCAGCCTCTGTGCTGTGCTGGGGCCGCCTCGGCACCTGCATGTGTTGGGCCTGCACCCGGCAATGCCCGGGACAGCGAGCCGCATGCGGGGAGGGGCTGTTTGGGGCCTAGAGCCGGCCTGGCACGCAGCTTGAACGCCACATCACTCTCCACCAGTTTTCATTGTGAGCCCCTGAAGCAAAGAGAGGGAGAAAGACCAGCCACGTGGGTGTGACCAACAGCCTCCTATGCTCCTGAGAAGTCAAACAAGAACCGAGACGTCTCGGTCAGTTGCAGCCACTGCCTGGTCTCCACTTGTTCGGGGAGCGGTTTCAGCTACCCGAAATGGGAAAGGAATTGAGGAAATGGCGTCTCTGCGGCTGAGTCGCTCAGGCCCCCAAGCACAGGCCCCAGCCGTGTCTCTGTCCCACACCCTACGTCCTGTCTGGCGCGTCCCAGGGCGCCCGGCCACCACCCCGTCTGTGATCTGAGCCCCACTCTCACTTTCTGGCGTCCCTGTTCCCTTCGACAGCCCAGCCACACAGCAGCCACAGTGAGCCTTTCAAAGATCTGAGGTTTCCCCCTCCTACTTACACCGCCCCCCTCCCCCATAGCTTCTGCCTCGTGCGGAACAACACCCAGAGGCCTGTCTGAGGCTTAGAAAGCTCTGCACCACAAGGCACTCGGCTGGCCTCCTCTCCAAACTCTCGGCCCCTCACCCTTCCCCCGCGGGTCCCCCCACACGTGCCTCCTTGCTGATTCCGACCAAGCCAAGCACAGCTTCCACCACAGGGCCTTTTCATTGGCTATTCTCTCTAGAAGGTTCTTCCCCACATATTTGCATGGCTCCCTCCCTCACTGCCCTCTGCCAAAACACCACCTCCTCAGAGAGGCCTTCCCTGACCACGTACACCTGGTCTCCTCTAACTAACTCCTCACCCCGCCCTACTCTCCTTCGCTGTGCTTATCACGGCCCAACCTCAGATCATCTGCATGACCATTGATGACACCTGTTCCCCCCAATCGACTGTGGAGCTCCACGTGGGCGGGAATCTGCTCTGTGCCTGTATGTGGGTGGGGGACCCAGGCGCTGGTTATCGCAGTGCCTGGGGCATGTGGCTGGCGTTTAGAGGGTGGAGGCCAGGGACCCCAGACAACCCCACAAGGAAGGCAGATTCCACAGCCTGCAGGACGTGAGCGAAAACTTGTTTATAATTGCCGGAGCCAAGAATTTAACCCCACTGTATACGTAAACAGAAAGGACTCGTGTGCACAGAATGCAGACGGAAGTGTTGAGGAATGTAGCTACCGCGTGGAGGGGAGGGAATCTATGCTTCGTTTTGTTTGGAATCTCACTGAGAGTTCTTTGCCTTCTCAGATGCGAACACCCCCCAGCATCCCAGTGTCGATCTGCACCCAGAACGGTCACCTTCCCCACAATGGGTCACTTCACGAATACCTGTGTGTCACTTCTAAGACACATCTATATGTCTGTGTGTGTGTGTGTTTTAAATTAGATGTGTAGGAGGGTATATTAGCTGTAAATTTCTTTCAGGAGCATACAAGGAGCAATGCAAAGAATCGTGACTCTGGGTCCGATGGGGTGGAGGACCACGGCTGTGAATGACTGGCTGGGAGCGTGGGCTCTGAAGTTCAAGTTCAGGCCCCACCCCTCACATCCATGTGGCCAGACATGTGTTACTCAACCTCTCTGAGCCTCACTTCCTCGCCTCTGGAATAGGAGTCACCCTACAAACTACAAGGTTACTGGGGGACGCGAGGGGTTGAGGCAGCCCAGCAGTTCGCAGAGTGCCCGGGTGACCGAACACAAGGCCGGCTGCCCGCCGCCACACAAGCCAGTACCTGAGAGGCAGGTGCTGATGTAGAGGAAAGTGGTTTGTTCAGATGCCGGCCATGTGGAAGATGGGGTCTCACGTCACAAAGCCCTTCTCCACCTCTCAGTGGAGGCAGAGGTTTTTCTAAGGAGGGAGAGGGACCAGAACAAAGAGATCAAGGGAGGGGGTTGAACAGCTCTCTACGTGCCGACCGGCACAGTCCATTTGGATAAGGCGAGTGATGGTCCAGTGTGCATTGTCCTGGTTTAGTCCTCCTGGCTTCCCGTCCTCCTGGCGCCACGGTTGAAGGTCAGCAAACCTCCCAGAGCTGGGATGTCTGAAGGGCCAGATTCGGTATCTTCTGAAGTTAGTGCCTAGGATTCTTATAAAAACAAGCTGCATATGAAAGCCAGCACTTAGAGAAACAATGTCAAAAGGATGGTGGGGCGGGTTACAGTTTCTCACTGTCACACCAGGTACAGGACGGTACGCAGTAGCAATGACTATTACTAACTTTGCAAACTCTCCCGCTGCCCTCTTCCCAACAGCTGTCCCAGGTGCTGAAGAGGCGCTCAGAGGACTAGGCCTGTCTTGGGAGTCCTTGAGTGAGTCCCCTTCTTCCCTCCATCCAAGACCTAGGCAGCCTCTCGCCCCACAGTGGGGTGAGGTCCCAGTGTGAGGAACAGAGCAGCCAGGCAAACAGCAGCTGGGGAAGGGAATAGTCTGGTTTGCATTAGGCCCTGAATATACCAGCCCCACCCCCAGCCCCACCAAGAGGCTCTGAATCTCTTTGCCCTCTGACCTCCCATCAACACCTGCCTTTCCCACGTTTCATTTTAAGATCACGCTCTGTGCCTCCCAAGGTGACTGATCTCTAGTCTCGCAAACAGACAAGAGGGCAGAGAAGCCACCAACAAATGGCCAGGTGGGCAGGCAGCAGGCCAGTCCTAGGCCACCAGGAGGAGGAAAGTCAGCAGGTGGGCAGAGGGGATGGGAGCCAGGCAGGCGGGTGACAGATATGCAGAGGTGTCCCAGTCAGCACACCCAGCACACCAGGAGAACCGGTGACTGGGCAGACCTACAGATGGGCCAGCAGGCAGGGAGAGGCAGGCAGAAAAGCAGATAGGCAGGTGGCCAGGAGGTCACATGGGCAGTGCAGATGGCCACAGGGGCCAAAGGCTTTGGGCATCTCCCCAAGGCCTGTAGGAACAGCCCACAGCTTCATTCAACCCTCCAGGGCAAGGCGGCCACTTCTCCCACCTGGCCTGGCTTGGCCACATGTATCGCCCTCCCATGTGTCCCTCTCTGAAGGGACCAGCAACCATGTCAACCCCCACTCAGCTCCAGCACGGCCACCTGCTTCCCCAGCGCAGAGTCACACCTGACCCAATCCAAATACACGTCACACAGCAACCCGGACACACCTTTGTCTGTAGGTAGCAATACCCAGAGATGTGCATAGCACAGGGGTGCATGAAACAGCCTAACACAAACATATCCAAAATCTTTTTTTTAAGCTCAGCTTTTTATTGACTGTGCTACAAAAGAGGTTTAGTCAAGAAGACCAAAGCCCACGTCATCATCAGACTCCTCAGGTTCTTCTTTCTTCACTTCCACTTTCTTCTCTGCGCCGGCTGCTGGGGCAGGTCTGCCAGGCCCTACACTGCACACGGGCCCCCAGTGTTGACATTGGCCAGAGCCTTTGCAAACAAGCCTGGCCAGAAAGGTTCAACGTTTACACCAGCTGCTTTAATGAGGGCATTGATCTTACCCTCCGTCACCGTCACCTCACCGCATGGATCTCATCCTCTGTCACCGTCACCTCATCGCCATGCAGGATAAGAGCCAAGGACATGCAGGCGAGCTCGGGGCCATGCTGCGGGCAACGGCTGGGCGAGCGCTGCCGGGACTGGTGCTGGCCGCCGGCTAGGAGAGGGCCTCACCCCAATCGGCCTTAGCTTCCTCGGAAGGACCGAGCACCTTAGCAGCAGCTGGGGAATAAGGGCCATATCCAAAATCCTACAACCCTCCACACAGAGAGGCAGGCGCCCACGGAGACAGACACACGCGTGTGCCACATGGAGGCACACATCCCCAACACCCAGGGTCGCTCGCTCCCGCAAGCACAGCCGAGACACGCACTGATCTTCACACGGTCGGCATGTTGATACAACCATGGAATCCCACCGGGATCCCAGCTGGCGGTCAGATTCCAGCCTCACCTCCGCCACTCAGCCCGAGTTAACATGGTCGATGGCATCCTGCTCCTGGCCAGGTCTCCCTCCCGGCTCTTGTCACTCATCTCTCCGGGCCACCCCCTCCTCCACCCAGACCTCGGGCTGCAGACCTCTTCTCTTCTCTCCCTGCCCCTGGGTGATCTCACCCGCTCCCGGGGTGTTCGACCCATCTTGGGTGTCGAGGCCCAGCCTGTCAGACACCTCCACCTGGACATCTACTGGACACCTCAAATCTATCTCAAATGAAATTCAGATTGCCCAAAACCTGTTCCCCAACTAGGCTTTCCTTGGGTGTCTGCACCCAACACCGAGTCACTGTCCTGTATTCCTCTTTCCCTAGTGCCCACACCCCACGCAGGAAGTCCTGCTGACACTCCCTCCACTCACCTCCTCCACAGCCTGTCCGGTCCAAGCCCTCTGCCACTGCTGGCCGGCATGGCCGCCAGCCTGCTCGCAGCTCCGCTTCCATTCTCACCCTGCACGGCCCACCCCACACAGAGCCCCTGATGGGTCTCTCCAAAGGGCATCACTGAACCACGACACTCTCCTGATTAAAACTCCAGGGGCTCCCCCTTGCAGCTCACCACATCTAAGCTCCTCCACGGAGCCTCTTCCTGTCCCCACCCCCATTACCCCCTCATGCCTCTCTGCCCCTGGGACAGGGACCCCAGGACACTCTACTTCAGGGCCCTGGCCCTCCTTCCTGCCCAGCACTCAGCCATGCCCAGACCCTGGCACGGCTGCCTCTCACCTCGGAGGCCCCCGCAGAGCCGCCCAGGTGTTCTCCATCACAGATTTCCCTATTCTATCATCCTCCGGGTGCTCAGCAGCAGCCAAGATTCTCTTCTTCGTGTGCTGTCTGTGCACCTCAGTTTCAGTTCCATTAGGGCAAAGATTTGTGTCTGTTCTGTCCACTGTGGAACCCCCATTACTAGGAAGTGCCAGTTGGTCCGACAGACAGACCATCCCCACAAAAAGGCTCAAGTAGACACTACGTGAAATACACAGATGTGGGCAGAAATTGTACCACATGCTCACCAAACAGACCAAACAGCCACAAAGACACACAGGAGTCTCTTTCCCACCCCCAGGAGGGCCAGTACTGGTCCTTTTCCCATCTAGATCTGCCCTCTGCTTGAACTCCGACTCAGGACTTGGGAGTAGGGGTCTCCAGCCTGGGCAGAGAGGGGGGTCACTGGCCCACAGGCCTCAGGCAGCGCCTTCAGCTATGTCTGCAATTTCCTCTCCCCCCTTCCTCCCCTCCTCCTCCCTGAGGCTCCCGCCAAGAAAGCCTCCCCCTCACCCCAGCCCCAGCACAGGAAGGGGGGCCCACGAGGCGGAGCTGGGATCTGCGCAGGAAGACCCAGACCCACACACTGATCACACGGCTCATCACATGCACAAGCCCTGAGCCCATGTAGAAATGCATGTGCACAGGCAGGTTTAGCCAGAAGGGAAAGGCGTTTTTGCCATGCACTCTGGTGCAGAACACAGAGGCCCTGGGAGGCCCCAGGCCGGGTTCTGCAAGGCTGGCCTGGGCCTGGCTTGAAGCCTGAGCCCTGCATTCATTAACCCTGCTGACCAGCGCTCCACCAGCTGGACACACTCACGCCTGGGCCCTGGGAGGAGAGGATGACAGTCCCTTCCCTTGGGTCCTGGGTTGAGGGTCTGGCTGAGCACTGACATCTGGGCTGGGGAAAAGCAGGCAGTCTTCCCTGGGTGAGGAAGCCTTCCAGGGGGGAAAGCAACAGGTTTAAGGGCTCAGCCAGG
Organism: Micronycteris hirsuta; assembly: GCA_004026765.1. Lineage (NCBI taxonomy): Eukaryota > Metazoa > Chordata > Mammalia > Chiroptera > Phyllostomidae > Micronycteris > Micronycteris hirsuta. The sequence goes on along the minus strand of PVJI01017816.1, from coordinate 3,989 downwards.
CTCTAGGCTCAGAGAGCAGTGGGTTCAAATCCTGACCGTTTGGTCTAGTTTTTCAATCTCTCCGTGACTCAGTTTATTTATCTGCCAAGTGGGGATAATGACACCGCATTATAGGACTGTTAAGGAGGATTAAATAAAAGAATATTGGAAAGGGTTTAGCCCATTGACTGGCACTGAGCAGAACTCCATACTCATCATTATTATTATTGTTGTTATTCGGAGCCGGTGGGCGGGTCCCTGGAACCCGCCTCCCCTGCGGTTTCCTGTGGGGGGGATAAGACGCCCCAGCAGGCCTGGTTCCCCCTCCTCTCCCTGTCCTCTGCCGGCCCTTTCCCTCCCCGCCTCCCCCGCCCCGCCCCGCCCCGTCCCGTCCCTCCTCTTTCCTCGGAGGAAACTTTCCGCCTGCTGGTCCATCGGCCGGTGTCCGGCCCGCGCTGCCGCGGCCTGGGAGCGGAGCCGAGCGGGCGGGGGCGGCAGGGCCCGGGTGTGTGCGAGCGCCGGAGGCGCTGGGACTGGTCCTTGGAGAAACGGGGCGCTGACGGTGAGTGAGCCCGGGCCTGCGGGCTGGTGGGTCCCCGGGGGGGCGGGGGGGCTGGGAGAGGGAGGTGGCCTCCCCTTGCCGGAGCTCGCCCAGAGAGCGGAAGGCACCCGTGATTCTCCAACATCCCGCTCCCGGAATAGCTAAACCGGACCTCTTTGGGGGACCTCACAGAGGGGTGGAGCGTCCCGAGGCTCACTCCCTGACCCCAAGGTTGGAGGGGCGTCCGTGCGCAGGGGCAGGATCCCCAGACAGGGCCCAAGTCTGCAACGAAGTCGGGACGCGCTCTTTCCAGGGTGGACCTGCGGCTGCTCTTCCAGGGAGAGGAGCTGCCCCAGGAGGAAGCGGGGCCAGGGTCAGCTTCAGGATGGGGATTAGGATCTGATCGTGCTGACCCCGCAGGCCCACAGGCGAGTTGCCCCCCGAGAGCAGCATGGATGCCCCCAGAAGAGACATGGAGTTGCTCAGCAACAGCCTGGCGGCCTACGCACACATCCGCGGTGAGGGCGGCCGGGGAATGCACCCCTCCCTGCCCCTCTAAGGCCCCACTACACCCCTTCCCTCCTCACCCCCGCTGTTGTAACTACCCCTCCCCCACAGCTGGCCACCTACGACTAATCACCCCCATCCCTCACTGTCCCCCATTGCCCGATGGCGGCTACCTGATGTCCTTCAGATAGGAGGTACTGCCCTTGTGCCCCAAATTTAAAACCTGGACTCTTCGAGATGGAATGACTCCCACCAGCCAGGGCCCCTCCACGACTTCTTCCCTCTGCCCTCCAGCTCACCCCGAGAGCTTCGGTCTCTACTTCGTGCTGGGAGTCTGCTTTGGCCTGCTGCTAACCCTGTGCCTGGCAGTCATCAGCATCTCCTGCGCGCCCCGCCCGCGGCCCCGGGTCCCCGCGCTGCGCCGGGACCGCCATAGCACCCTGGAGGCGGAGGACGAAGAGGAGGACGAGGAGGACACGGTGACGCGACTGGGCCAAGACGACACACTTCCTGGTCCAGAGCTGTCCGCGGAGCCCGATGGGCCCCTGAGCGTCAACGTCTTCACCTCGGCGGAGGAGCTGGAGCGGGCGCAGCGCCTGGAGGAACGGGAACGGATTTTGCGGGAGATCTGGCGCACCGGGCAGCCGGACCTGCTGGGCACCGGCACGCTGGGACCCAGCCCCACGGCCACGGGCACCCTGGGCCGCATGCACTATTACTAACTGGGCCCCGTCCCCACTGCAAGGCTCTCTAGGTACTGGACATGCACCTGAGGTCGTAGCTACTGCGGTGCTAAGTGGGTCCCGCCCCCACAGCTCCCACGGTGCTACTGGGGCGCATCCCCACCCTCTGGGGGGCGCCCTTTCCCAGTCCTGCCCGAAGGCCCTGGGGGGAGGGCAGGACACAGGGTCCCCGCCCCCGCTCCAGGGCACGGTTAAGAGGTGAAGTGACCAATGAAAGCTGCATTCTTAGTGACTCGGTCTCCCTCTGTTACCCCTGCCTCCGACATTACGCAGGCTCCTGTCAGGCAGGGCCCCAGGCTAACCACCTCCATCACCGGGTCCTCAGCACATGCTTGCGTTCACCTCACAGACGGCGAAACACACCCCAGCACTTCACCAGTCTTCCCCAGAACAAGTATCACTGGAATTCCTTACTCACAAACGCATTCCTTACCGGCACGCTCCTGGACACACGTCACCTGTCCCTACAAATGCCCAGGGTTCATGCATCACTGCAATCTCGCGCGCGCCAAGCTGACCTTGACGCTAAGGTGCTCTTAGCCCCAGTGTAACCACGTGTGCCCGACTGAGTGGAGGTGCGTTTCTGTGAGTCCTGAGCTGACGGACAGCGGGGCCAACTGGGAGGGGTCCGGGGATTCGAAAGCCGGGCCGCCAGTTCCTCTGGCGCACAGCTGGATTCCGGAATCCGGCCGCAGGCAGCGCCTGACCCTGCCTGAGCCTGGGCCCCTCCTGCCCGCTGGCGTCCGAAGGAGACGCCCCCTCCAACCACCCCCCCCTCCATCCGGTGGGTAAAAATAGCCGCGCACAGGCCTTGGGAACGGTAATGAGAGCCACATGTTGGCCAGATGTGCCAGGGAGAGACCTCCGGGAATGCTGAGCGCCGGCCCGGCCCCGCCCTCGCCGCGAAGGCCCCGCCCCCGCACAGACCAGGCAGGCAGGGCGTGCATAGACAGCAAAGTTTACTTTCTTGGACTTCCCAAAGTCCTGCGCAAGGATGTGGGTGGCCGGAGCAGACTCCCCTCCAGGACCCACTGCGGTCCTTCCCCGGGACCCCCCTCAGTGCATCTGTGCGTGGCTGGAGCCTGGGGTCCGGGATTCCTGGGTTCTCTGCTTCATCTGAACCTAGTGAGAAGGCAGCGTCAGGGGAGGGCCAGCCACAAGCCCCTCCCGGGCGGGGGTTCGCACCACACGCACCTCTAGCAACCGGCGCTTCTCCCTCTCACTCTTCAGCTCCTCCCAGATGTCAGTCAGCTTTCTTCTGCGGACAAGACAGCAAGGGGGGCGGGTGGGCAGGGCTGGCTTCGAGCCGCCCCCGCCCTTCTCCTTCCAACCTCCTGCTTGCGCTCCCCCACTTACTCCAGCTGCACCCCCATCAGCTCCAGGGCACTCCTTAAAGACTCCACCTCGTCCTGTAACCTTATTACGTCGTCTCTGTCACTTTTGCTGTTTGGGGGACTTTGCGGGACCAGTGAATGGAGGGTGAGAGTCTCTTTAGGGTCTGGAGTCGACTTGATAGGATGTAGACCCTTTTGAGCTGGGTCTACCTCTTTAGGGGGTGCCCCCTCTTTGGGTGTAATCTCATCCTTCGCAGGTACTTCCTCCAGGGGGGTGGCGGCCTCTTCTGGGGGGAGGACCTTCTCAAGGGCAGAAAGGGACCCTGGCTCAGCCTCAGACTGGAGTGCAGAGCTGTCCCTCGTATCCAGGGGGCGCTCCTCTGCCATGTGGACCTCCTCTTGGGACTGAGCCTCACTGACCAAGAGAGACTCACTCTTGGGCAGGGCTGACGCCAGAGGGAAGGACTGGAGCTGAGTGCTGTCTCCGGGGGAGGCCTCTCCAGAGAGCATCTGATCCGGGGTCAAGGCCTTTTCTAGGGTGGAGGCCTCATCCCCAGAAGGGGCCATCTTTGGGCCAGAAGTTTCATCTTCAGGTAGGACACCTAGAGGAGGGGCCTCATCCACAGAAAAGTCTCCATCTGGGCTGGGGACCTTGCCCTCCAGAGTCAGGATCTCCTCTGGGATGGGGATCTTATCTGGAGTCAGCGTTTCTTCTGGGTTGGGAGCCTCCTCCAGAGACAGGGTCTTCGGTGGGATGGGGGTCTTGGCCAAGGTGGGAGTCTTTCCCAGAGCAGGAGTTTTATTTACAGGAGGGGCCTTTGCTCGGCTTCTCTGTTCTTCCTCCTGTGGCTGGGGGGTGGGGTTGGCGGGGGGGGGGGGGGGGGG
>PVJI01017815.1:0-34780 GCA_004026765.1 Micronycteris hirsuta | reverse complement strand
TTTAGTTTTGTCCATAGTTCATACACATAAGTCCTTCTGCTCCTGCACTTCCTATACTATTCTAACCTCCCCCTTGTCTGTTGTCTACCTCCCATTTACGCTACTTGTTCTGTGCCCCATTCCCACCTTCTCCCCCTACCACTCCCCTGTTGATATTCCTCCATACCTCACATAACTCCCTTCAACATTTCATATAATAAGGGCTGGGTGAGGATGAACTTCTCTAACTTGACCTTATCTGTGAAGCACTTTCTCTGCCCTTTTTCATTCTTAATCTGTCTTTGTGTATCAAGAAGTAGAATGAAAAGCTTATAGCCTGAAGACCTTTATTTGTAGTAGACCAGCAGACTGGGTTATGTGAGTAGACCTCAAAACTGTGCCTGATACATGACTATGAGGTTCGTGAGACATGTAATTATAAAGGAATAACTGCATTTGTAAGGAAGCAGCATGGGTTAGAGAACAGGTGGCAAACACAAGGCCCACCGGCTGAATCCAGCCCTCCACTTTGTTTTATCCAACCCAGCACCTTGTTTCTACCTGGCAGCAGCACCGAGCTCCTTGCCCCTAGTGAAGGAGTAGTTATATTTATACGGTTCTAAAATTACATTTGTCCCTTTGAAGGCAACTGCAAGGCTGATGTGGCCCCCGGTGAAAATGAGTGTGACACCCCTGGGTTAGAGGGATGTGACAAGTCCGAAGTATGACACAGAGTAAGGACAAAGGGGATGGTGTGGGTGACACCATTAAAGGGTACTTTGTGGAGTGAGAAAGTAGGTGACTCAAGATTTTCTACAGAGCAAACCAAGACAAAAGATTGTAATAGAAGTCATTGAGGCCTTTTTTTTTTTTTGATCCATTTGAATATTTGAAATAGGCACAAGTACAAATCAAAGTTCCTAGTTGGATTATGTTTCTGCAAATGAGACAACTTTCTAGGAATATGTGACATGGTCCATGAATTTATAGAATATAGACAGAAACATCTACCAAATCTGTATTTTCAACCTTACTATCTCTCTTAAGCTCCAGACCATAGACCCAGCTACCTAGAAAGATCATTCACATGGTGCCTCAGAACCCACCATATCCAAACCTCCTTTAAGCCTCTCCTTCTCCCCATTTTTCCCTCTTCCTTCCCTGCATCACAAGGCCCGTGAACTACGTCACTAGCCATCCATTTTCCAAGGGAAGATACTGAGTTCCTCTTTGAATCCTCCCCACCCTCTTTTCTTTCACTTCCAGTCTCCAAAGAGTGGATTCCATCTGCCAAAGAACTTTCAAATGTATGCACAAATCTATGCATTTTCTTTCCATTTTCAGTGTCTCCAGACCAGTTCAACACAGGGTCATCTTTCATATATATTTCTGTAGTTGTCTCCAGATAGCCTTCAAACTTGCCCCGTTCCAACCCATTCTCTAAACTGCAGTCAAATTGATTTTTGGAAGGTGGAAACCAGGGCATATCACACCCCTACTCGAAATCCTCTAACGGACTTGAGGATAAATTACTAATTCTTAAGGTGATTTGCAAGGTCTTCTCTGATCTGATTCTTCCTGATCTTTCGGCTCATCTCTGACACCACTTTCATCCATTCTAGATCCAGCTATGTTGGAACATTTTCAGTAAATTCATTCTAGCTTCTGTGCCTTGGTATATGCAATCTCTTCTTGTCATTTTTCCTTTTCTAGAGGATACTGTTATTCATCCTTCTTAGTAGTCATAATAAGAGTAATAATGGTAGTTATCATTTATGAAGCACTTCTATTTGCTTAGCACTATAGATACATTTTTTTGTTTGAACAGTAGATCCATGAGGAACTATATTAGATGACAATTTGAAAATAAGGGAAGTAAGATTAAATAAAGTGAAATTGTTTATTACAAATCTGTTGCCTCTTAGCCATCATCTTTTTTTTATAGGAGATACATATTTTTTAACAAGTTTTTTTATTTTATTTTTAGAGAGAAAAGAAGGGAGGGAGAGAAACAGCAATGTATGGTTGCCTCTCACATGGCCCTCACTGGGGACCTGGTCCATAACCCAGGCATGTGCCTGACTGGGAATTAAACCAGGACCCTTTGGTTCCCAGCCCGCGCTCAATCCACTGAGCTATACCAGCCAGGGCTTCTTAGCCATCATCTTGCTGGCCCACCAGCACCTGGCTGGGTCTCTGATCTTGCTCTCTATATCATCTGTATGGTCCTCAGTTGTGGCACTTCTCACTACTGCCTCTCCTTTCCTATTCGCTGTTTGTTCTGTTTCCTTTGTCAGTCTTACACATTATACTCCCAACAACAGCACCTATCACAGTAGCTGACACGGAAGGCATTCAAAATATATGTATATATTGAGTTGATAAAATAATAAATGTGCCTCTCTTTGAAGTTTCCCTTGATTCTCAGAAGGGAGAAACTATTAGATTTCATTATTTATTAACTTGCACTTGTGCCCCTTACCCTGAGAGGGCAATGCTTTGGTGAATGAAAAGTAACAAAGCTTCACAAAACTGTTAGGAATGCCCTGCTTTTTGCCTCACTCTTTACCTTAAAAAGATTAAAAATTGACTTTGATCCAGAAAGATCCCAAGTGCAGAAAAAAGAGAAACACATTAAAATCAAAGCTGTTGTTTTCAATTTTTTTAAAATTACAAAATAGCCAAATTCTGCATAAACTGTGCTGGTAAAACAAAAGCTCCTTGTTCTTTTCTGTGTCGTTAGCAACTCTTGCATTATTTAGTGAAAAAAAATCCTCTCTCCAATGTGAGCCAAGTAACTTGCACTTGTTGAGCAAAACCAAAAAAGGTGGGAGTGATATTTCATCCATAATTTCAGCATATATTATAGTGAAGAGAGACCTGTACAATCTGGTCATATAACAGGAGCCCAGAGATCCGTTCATGGTATTACAAGCTCTTCACTGTTTAGTTATGGGAACACAAGCTATTTAACCTCTTGGGGATTTTTAAAAATATAAAATGTGATACATTATCCTTATTTGCCTCTGATGTCATTAAGATTATACATAAAATAAGTTGGAAGTGCTTTTATGATTGTGTAACAACGAGAAGAAATTGTAAATTTCATTTTAGTGCCAATACTTTTATTCAAGTGTGAATAGTTTCTTTAGGTAGAATCATAAAGAATGTACCATATTTTTTATCATCAAGGTTCTATTTCTCATTCATTGCTTATTTTTATGTGCTCCTGACATAGTCAAAAGATCTCATTGATTTATCTCTCAAAAAGAGAAAAAAGCTGAGTGATTCAGGCAAATATAATTGTAAAAACCCATAAAATAAATCATTTAAACCAAGGAAAGTTTTCTATTTAGTACATGAAAGCAGACTTTTCTGAAATATCCCTTTATTTTTTAATAAAAAAAAATAAACAATCTCTATCTTTCCAAAATGTAGATACTACTTAGGTCAATATTTAAATGTTGATACCCGTATGTCCCCATTCCACCTATATGTAATAATGCTAGGTTTTTTTGCTTTTATCAAATATAAAAGATGAAATGATTGGTGTAGCTACAATGTGAGAGAGTTCACAGAAGGGAGGAGAGCGTTCCTGGACATGAACTTAGTTTTAAGCATAGAGAGGGAGAACGGACACTCCTTCCAATGTGTTGTCTGAGGCACTTCACAAGTAGGAAGAACTCAACAAATATTTGCTAACTGAGTAAAGCTCAAAATTTAAATTCCTGCCACTTTATAGAATGCCAAAATTCAAAATATCTAACCATATTTTTTAAGTCACTGAAAAATACTCAAGTTGCAAATAGCCTTGTTCATTTGTAACACAGAAATGATTTTACCCAATTACTACTGAAATTTTTCTGTGGTCCTGGGCATGTTTGCCACTTCTATTCATCACAGCAACCGAATTATCAACCCATTCCCTGCAGTTTATCAGAGAAGTACTGGCTATGTTCAGGGGTGAAAGACAAAGAGAAGATGGTGATGGTGCTTATTAATGACAATAAATTATTTATACAGTGCTGGCAGAAGGCTCACCAATGGAGAAGTCACAGAATCAAAGCTAGACTCGTCTTCACCTTGAGGACCGAATTCTAAGAGAGAGAAGCGGCTCAGACCTAAAATAAGCCTTGTCAAACTAAGGCTGCAGCTTATAATTTCAGACCTTCTTTGGCATAACTTTTGTTCTAAAAAGTTATTGAGAGTATATCCTATATCGGTGACAGCAAACGGCCTTCCAATATTGCACAAGATTGGTACAATACAGTATATCCTCTTCTTTGCCTTTACCTCCATTTTGTCAAAGCAGCAACTTAAAATATGAATAACTATACTAAATTATATAACTGTTTTGACCAGAGTGTTAAAGATGTAGTTAGATTACAATATTTTGTTCTTACTCACTCGACTTTATTTTTATCTGAAATGAGGGTAACTTTCATTAAACACAGTTTACAAGACCAAGTTAAGTGCTAGACCTAAATAGGCTGGAAATAATTTTCCAGCATATTTTTATTCACAATATCTGCTCCAGTCATGTATAATGAGAAACTGAGAAGTCGTATTCTCCCCAGAATCCTTAGAGACAGTAAGACTCTCCAGAGAAAGCTCAGGGACCAGGGCATTTAGATTTCTTAGGAAATCCTCTTTAAATATAAACTATTGCCCAGTTCAGTTACTCCTGAATAAACAAATAATTCTCATAGACAGTTTGGGATTTAGGGGTTTGGAATGGGATAGAGGCGATGAAAAAACCAGGCAGCTGTCAGTCACATCTGGTTCATCGTCCTAAAGTAGATTAGAAATGGGTAAAGGGGCCTTTAAATACAGCCATCCATTGAGAGAAGCTGGAGTTTCCCAAACTGAAACCAAGACTCTATTCTGTAGTTGGTCTTATTAGGAGTCTTGGTCCAAATATATTCTCTTATTATTTCCTAACTTGTATTATTGTGGAAAAGTGCACATAAAGTTTGTCATCTTAACCATTTTAAGCGCACAGTTCAATGGTATTAAACACATTCATACTATTGTGCAAACACATCACCACCCACCATCCATACTCTTTTCGTCTTGTCAACCTGTAACTCTGAACCCATCAAACAATAGCTCTTCATTCCTCCCTCTTCTTAGCTCCTGGCAACCACGATTCTGCTTTCTGTCCCTATGAGTTTGACAGTTCTAAGCACCTCATATAAGGGGATCATATATTTGTCTTTTTTGTGACTGATTTATTTCACCTAATAAATCAAACAAATGCTAGAATTTCCTTTTTTTGAAATATATTTTATTGAGTATGCTATTACAGTTATCCCATTTTTTTCCTCCTCCTTTTTTCCCTCTGCCCTGTACACCCTTCCCACCAGCATTACCCAACCTTAGTTCAAGTCCAGGGGTCATACTTAGAAGTTCTCTGGCTTCTCCATTTCCCATACTGTTCTTAACCTCTCTCTGCCTATTTTGTACCTACCATTTATGCTTCTTATTCCCAGTACTTTTTCCACCTTCTACCCCTTCTCCCTCCCCACTGATAACCCCCTAATGTGATCACCATTTCTGCGAATCGGTTCCTATTCTACTTGTTTGCTTAGTTCATTTTTGTTCTCGTTTTTTTAGGTTTGGCTGTTTATAGTTGTGTTTGTTCTCAGTTTACTGTTCGTATTTTTTATTTTCTTCTTTTTCTTAGATAAGATGCTTTAACAGTTCATATAATAAGGGCTTGGGATGAACTCCTTTCACTTGACCTTATCTGGGAAGCACTTTATCTGCCCTTCCATTCTAAATGATAGTTTTGCTGGATAAAGCAATCTTGGATGGAGGTCCTTGCCTTTCATGACTTTGAATACTTCTTTCCAGCCCCTTCTTGCCTATAAGGTTTCTTTTGAGAAATCAGCTGATAGTCTTATGGAAACTCCTTTGTAGGTAACTGTCTCTTTTTCTCTTGCTGCTTTTAAGATTCTCTCCTTATCTTTAATCTTGGGTAACTTAATTATGAGGAGCCTTGGTGTGTTTCTTCTTGGATACAACTTTTTTGGGACTCTCTGAGCTTCCTCGACTTCCTGGAATTCTATTTGCCAGATTGGGGAAGTTTTTCTTCATTATTTGTTCAAATAAATTTTCAATTTCTTGCTCGTCCTCTTCTCCTTCTGGTACCCCTATGATTCCAATGTTGGGACATTTAAAGTTATCCCTGAGGTTCCTAAGCCTCTCATTTTTTAAAATCATCCTTTATTTGTTCTGTTCTGGTTGAATGTTTATTTCTTCCTTCTGGTCCAAACCGTTGAGTCCCAGTTTCCCTCCCGTCACTGTTGGTTCCCTGTATGTTTTCCTTCATTTCACTTTTCTTAGCCTTCACTTTTTCCTCTATTTTGCAACCATACTCAACCATTTCTGTTGGCATCCTGATTACCAGTGCTTTGAACTGTGCATCCGATAGGTTGGCTATCTCTTCATCGCTTAGTTGTATTTTTTCTGGAGCTTTGATATATTCTTTCGTTTGAGCCATATTTTTATGTTTAAGCACATGCCTATTATGTAGTAAGAGGCAGAGCCTTAGATATTCACCAGGGCAGAGCAACCCATGACACTGCGTCGTGGTGCTCTATGTGGGGGAGGAGTTCAAGAGGGAACAATGCTGCTTGCTCAGCTCTCTGCCACTTTCAATCACTTCCTCCGCTACCCACAAGCGACTTGGGCCCTTCTGGTACTGATTCTGGGTGGGTTTGTGCACGTACTAGGGCCCTGTGGGTCTCTCCAACAAACTCTCCTGTGAGCCTGGGAGTTTCTCCTGATGCTGCAGGTTTTTTAAGCCAGAAGTTTTAAGGCTTTATTTCCCGACACTGGAGCTCTGGGTTGTGTGGTCTGTCTCACTTCCCAGTTGTTCCACCTGGTTTATCTGCACACAAATGTGGGACCGCCCACTCCTCTGCCCACCACCTCATCTGGTCCACCAGCTGCTGCCTTGCCACAAGTCCTCTCCACTCTGGCTGCCCATCTCCACCCATTCTACCCGTCTGCATGAATGTTTCTTCTTTATCTCCTTGGTCGTCAGATTTCCATACAGTTTGATTTTCTGGCAGTTCTGGTAATTTTTTGTTTTTAAATTTGTTGTTGCCCTTCTTTAGGTTGTGCAAGGAGGTACAGTGTATCTACCTGTGCCTCCATCTTGGCCAGAAGTCATGATTATATCAGAATTTCCTTTTTAAGACTGAATAACATTCCATTGTAAGTATGGGCCATTTTTGCTTATCCATTCATCCACTGATGAATACCTGGGCTGTCCATGTTTTAGTTATTGTGACTCATGTTGCTATAAACATGAATATACAAATATCTCTTCAAATCTCTGCTTTCAATTTTTGGGCATTTACTCTCAGAAGTGAAATTTCTGCGTAATGTGGCAATTCTATTATTAGTTTTTGAGCAATTGCCATACTGTTTTCCACAGCAGCTGTACCATTTACTTCCCACCAACACGGCACAAGGGTTTTTTCTACACATCTTCTTCAACACTTGCTATTTCTTCTGGGTTTTATTTTATGGCTAGGGATTTTTTGTTTTATTTTAAAAAGTATTCTCCCTATACCTAGGTTATAAAAATAGTCAACCTTTTTTCAAAAGCTTTCGAGTCTTGCTTTTAATACTTAAGTTTTTACTATAACTTGTGTTTCAATTTTGAATAAACTGAAGCAAGAACCAAATTCATTTTTTCCACATGGATAACCAAGTTTTCCATTCAGTTAATTAAACAGTCTCTCCTGTCCTCAGTGATTTGCCACACCACTTCTATTGTACATCAAAATTTCATATTTACATATATACATATATGTGTGTGTGTGTGTGTGTGTGTACATATGGCTCTGTTTCTTAAAATCTGGTCAGTTCTTGACTCCTTCACTAATTTCACACTGTCTTTATTACTACAGTGTTGTGATAATAAATTTTTATATCTATCAGGAAAAGTCCCTCCTTCTCTGCCTCCTTCTTTTTGGAGTTAGAACTAAAATGATTTTCTGTCAAATGATTCTTTCCCTGAGGGATGGACATAGTACTAATGAAGCCAAGGTTATGCTATCAGAATTGGAAGAAAGACAAAGTGTCCCAGGATCACAATTTCTACATCCAGAAGCTTGACTTTCTACTGGCTTTCAGCTGTCATACAAGGTGGAATTCACTGAAACCTATTTAAATAACTTAAAATATTGATTGTATAGCACTGTCAGCAAGAAGATCTCTCTATACTGGACATTAACATATCATCACGGCAAAATCTGATGTTTTGAGGAGTTATTGTTACTGAATGTGGGTCAGGGCCTGGCAGAAGATGGTCTGGATGTTCTCCCAGGCACTTTCTTAGCAAATGTCAAAGTTTCAAAGAAAATTTGATTGAAGAAATAAATGCAAGGTGAATGGATTTTAAGAAAGAAAATAAATTTTTTTCTCCATTATAGTTTGTAAATATATCTATAGCCCTAAAAAGAAAAAGAGGGAAATGTTCATTTTCTCAGAGAATAATTTCTCTCAGACTTTGAGCCTATAGACCTGCAAAAATTTACAACTGAACTAACATCTTTAATGTGTGAACTCTGAAGCATCTGAAGACATAACACATGCTCCAGATAAAGGCACTCAGAGACAACATGTCACTTCGAAGACTTTCCCCATGAATAACATTACTGACACATGCCCTGACAAAGTCTGTCAGATGTTTTCATTTTCAAGTGGAAGAGAAATCCATCTGGTTCCCAGAGCAGATAGTCTCAGCTCACTGAAAGAGAAGCACAGCAGTTAATTCCAATGGAAACCTAGGTAAATTCAAAGAAAAATGGTAAATCTTAGATCACTACAGTAATTTTACTCCTAAGTTATCAGGCATAATTTTGGTTGAGAGAAATGTTCTCTCAGACATGAAATGCTCTGTTGATGAGGGGTAACTAAAAACAGTCAAGCATTTCTAATAGCCTATTGAGTAGGTAACACAGAAACTGCCTTCATCTGGAGGCGGGTCGTTAAAGTGTGGAGATTTACGCATTCATTGATTCATTCAAAAACTGTGGGACAGGTAAAGGGTTACGTGTTAGGAACGAAAAGATCATGTTTCTTCTTCCCTCAGAGATTATGGTCCTTCTCTCAGTTCAGTAGGGGAAATACACAAGATTAAGAATAATGCTGAAGAGATTGAAAAGTCTACACAAAACAAGATAAAGGGAAGGAGCATCTCACCCAACTGGGTGTCTGAAGGTGGCCACTGGGACAAGGAATAGAGATTCATGTTACACAATTACTCATCAGTTAGTAAGTTTTGATAATAACAACTTTTATAAAGTTATACCACTTTTCAGGTGATTCTTTTGTTTCATCCATAATGATTTTTTCAACCCAAAGGACACTATATATATTCTAAGAAGGAGTAGTGTGAGACTATAGTTTCAGGCAAAGACACATATGTTTACTCAACATAAATTCTGTAGTCAACAAACATCAAATGAAATGAATTTGAATTGTGTACATGTTTAGAATCTACAAAATATTTTTCTTTGTGTATGCAAGTCAAATGAGTGGGGTGAAAATTTCAGATTTTCTATGACTTTTCATAGAAATGTACACATGCACTTTTTCCTTGAGCTTCAAATTGCTCCTGTGTTTTGCCTTTGTGTGCCCTAAAAGTGATTTTTTTCTATGCTACAATTTTGCTTTTAAATGTAGTTTGAGTGCAAGATAACCATGAGTCTTATTACATTTGAAAATCTGATGAGGAAAACAAAGCAGAAAAAAAGAATCTACAATCTAGGAATCATTATCTCATACCATCCCATCCCCAAAACTCACCATTAGTCTTCTCTTCCTCATTTAGCACATACAATCAATTCTCAGTACATTTCATTTTACACACACAGTACATTTCTTTACTTTCAAGTTTAAGTTTCACTTACATAAGCTTAATTTTATTGTTTTATTGCTAAATGTTTCTATCTATGGAAATTGTTTGGATATCTTACATTGAGATGGAATACATCACGATGTTTCTCATTCAAATTAAAGATTTTTTTTCAATTTAACAACTTTTCACTTAGTAGCAAGATTTTCAAAAAAAGTTAAAGTCATTAAGTAACGGATAAATATACAAGTCTAAGTTAGATATTTCATTGAGCATTTTCTGGAATAAGCCAGGAAAATAGAGAATTTAGATGAGTGTGGAGAAGTAGAGGAATGGAGAGAAAATGTAAGGAAGTCTGGTCACCTCCAGTAAATATATGGAACAAAGAATGAATGTTTTTATCAAAATGAGAAAGGAAGATTTGACCATTATTCCTGAGGGTATGATTTCAGAGTTTCAAGCATTGAATATCACTGAAGCTCAACCTTATAAAGATTATTTTTATAAGTAATAGAGTAAATGATTGCATTATAAAATTTTAAACATATACACATACAGGTTGACACAGAGGGAGAAAAGATGTCCTAATGCCCAATTATGGAAACCTCATGTTCAGGATAACTTTTCTAGTAACACATAAATAGAGTCTACTTTTAGGCTAATATCACAAACAACTTAATTGTAATTAAAAATTATTTGCTTTAGGTGAACATTAGTTGACTTAAAAAATAGTTCCATAAATTATGAAGTCGCTGATGATGGACATTCATATAAATAGTTTGAGTAAAACTATTTCAAGAAATGTGAGTGTAAACAACTGCTCCAGGGATTTAGCCATATACCACTCCACCCTATTTCTAGTTTATTTTTATTTGATTTGATTTGATTTACTGTTAAATGAGTTACTTTTTCTTTTTTAATTATATTGTGTTATTTATACTATTAGAGTTGTCCAATTTTTCCTCCTTTGCCCCCATCAGCCCAGCCCTCCAATGCCCTCAAGCAATCCCCAACTGTGGTCTGTGTCCATGGGTCATTCATATAAGTTCTTTGGCTAATCCCTTCACCCTCTTTCATGCAAGCTCCCCCTCCTTCTACCCTTCCAACAGCTGTCAGTCTATTCCATGTTTCTATGCCTGTGATTTCATTTGGCTTGTTAGTTTATTTTCTTCATTAGATTCTACATTTAAGTGAGATCATATGGTATTTGTCTTTGATTGACTGACTTATTTCACTTATAATAGTCTCCATGTCCATCCATGCTGCTGCAAAATGTAAGAGTTCCTTCCTTTTTACTGCTGTGTAGTATTTCATTATGTAAATGTATGAAAGCTTTTTTATCCACTCATTTATGGATGGGCTTTGAGCTGTTTCCAGATATTGACTATTGTAAATAGTACTGCTATGAACACAGAGATGCATATATCCTTTTGAATTGGTATTTTGGGATTGTTAGAATATATCCCCAGAGTGGAATGGCTGGGTCAAAAGGGAGTTTCATTTTTAATTGTTTGAGAAAAGTCCATACTGTTTGCCATAGTGGCTGCACCAGTCTGCGTTCCCACCAACAGTGCATGAGGGTTCCCTTTGCTTGGCATCCTCAACAGCACTTACTGTTCATTGATTTTTTGATGATGGCCATTCTCACAGGTGTGAGATGATACCTTATTCTGGATTGAATTTACATCTCTCTGATGGCTGCTGATGCTGAGCATTTTTTCATGTCTATTGGCCATCTGTATATCCTCTTAGAGAAGTGTCTATTCAGGTCCTTTGCCCATTTTTTAATTGGATCATCAGTCCTTTTGGTTTTGAGTATGTAAGTTCTTTATATATTTTGGAAATTAATTCCTTATCAGATAATTATTGGCAAATATGTTCTCCTACACAGTGAGTTCTACTTTCATTTTCATAATGGTTTCTGTAGCTGTGCAGAAGCTTTCTAATTTTATGTAATCTCATTTGTTTACCTTTGCCTTTGTTTCCCTTGCCTTAGGAGATATATGAGAAAAAATATTGCTATGCCAGACATCTGAAATTTTACTGCCTATGATTTCTTCTAGGATTTTATAGTTTCAGAACTTACATTTAAGTCTTTTATCCATTTTTATAGGAGACCATTCTGCATGGCGTGGGCCCAACTCCCACTCAGGAAGGCCAGTGGAAAGCAAGGTCCAGTACACAGGACCTACGCCCACGAATAGGTTCTCCCGTGGGAAATCAGGCCTGCATTGTACCTAGGCCACTTTGAGGCTTGCGTTTTGCTAAAACTCCCTCACCCTGACTTGAGGCAGCAAATGTTTATCGCATATCTATAAAGTGACTTCCTAAAATCTATGCTAAACCTTCCAAGGACGAGTGTAACCAGTTCAACCACCTTTCCCTTTACATTTACAAATATCCTGCCTTTTTGATGCAATTAGCAACAACCTCTCCTTTGTTTTCTATAAAAGGTAACCACCTAAAGTGAACCTGTGCATAGTAAATGAGGACCATCCTCAATGTAATGTGCCCAGAAAAGCAATACAAGCCAGTCAAGGCAAGGGTAGGGGCGCTCTCCCCTTGAGAGAGTGGCCATGCTGCTCCTTTTCCTCCACAGGATTCGGTAGTCCGTGTGCATTTGTCTCAGCTCAGCCACAATACCAGAGACCCCATGAGCCAGGGCCCATGTCACATTTTGAGTTTATCCTTATATATGTGTATCTTTTGCATGTACCAGTCCAGTTTTCCCAACACCGCTTATTGAAGAGACTATCTCTACTCCATTGTATGCTCTTGCCTCCTTTGTCAAGCATTATTTGACGATAAAGGTGTGGATTTATTTCTATATCTATTCTATTCCACTGATCAATATGCCTGTTTTTATGCCAGTACTAGGCTGTTTTGATTACACACTAGTCATGATTTTCAACCTATGCACTTAATATAAGTAACAATATTTAAGAAAAGAGTTTGTTTGTATATCTCAGATCAGCTCCAACCTCTGCAGGATTAAAGACAAAAGGAGAATCTTAAAGGCAGAAAGAGAGAAACAATTACCCACAAGAGAGTTCCCGTAAGGCTGTCAGCTAATTTCTCAAAAGAAATACTTCAGGCCAAAGGGATTGGCATGAAGTATTAGAAGTAATGAAATGCAAAGACCTGAAACCAAGACTATTCTATCTAGTAAGGTTATCATTTAAAATTGAAGGTGAAATAGTTTCCGAGACCAAAAAAATAAATAAATAAATGGCTAAAGGAGTTCATTACCACCCATTAACATTGCAAGAAATGTTAAAGGGACTTCTTTAAGAAGAATAAATGAGAGAGAGACAAAGAGAGAGAGATGGAGAAAGAGAAAAAAAGAGCACGAAACAGGTATAAGGAAAAAATGACAATAAATAGGTACCTAGTAATAATAACCTTAAATGTAAATGGATTAAATGCTCAATCGAAAGACATATAGTAGCTGAAAGAATGAGAAAACATGACCTGTATATATGCTGTCTACAAGACCCACCTCACAACAAAAGATTTACACAGGCTGAAGGTGACTAGTTTTTCATACATGGCCAATGTTATGTTAAGATGTGATCTCTCTATTCTGCTTTGCTTAGACTTTATAATAAATGGATGGTGGATCTTATCAAATGCTTTTTCTGCATCTATTGATATGATCATGTGATTTTTATCTTTCATTTTTGTTTGTGTCACATACCACATTTATTAATTTACCAATATTGTACCAACCTTGCCTCACTGGGATAAATCTTGCCTGAGCATGGCGTATTATATATATATATTTTAAAGATTTTATTTATTTATTTTCAGAGAGAGGAGAAGGGAGGGAGAAAGAGCAATGTATGGTTGCCTCTCACATGGCCCTCACTGGGGACCTGGCGCGCAACCGAGGCATGTGCCCCGACTGGGAATCGAACCGGGACCCTCTGGTTCCCAGCCCGCGCTCAATCCACTGAGCTACACCAGCCGGGCCACGTATTATATTTTTTAATGTGTAATATTTTTCTGAGGATTTTAGGATCTATGTTCATCAAGGATATTGGCCTATAATTTTCTTTCTTTGTGTCTTTATCTGGTTTTGGAATTAGGATAATATTGGCCTCATAAAAAGAGCTTGAAAGTCTTTCCTCCTCTTCAATTTTTTGGAATAGTTTGAGAGAGATAAAAGTTAGCTCTTCTTTGAATGATTGGTAAAATTCACCTGTGAAGCCATCAGGTCCAGGAATTTTGTCTACTGGGAATTTTTTAATTCCTGCTTCAATTTCATTAGTTGTCTTTAGTCTATTCAGGGTTTCTGAGTCTTCCAGATTTAGTTGTGGAAGACTGTATTTTTCTAGAAATGTATACATTTCTTCCCAGTTGTCCAATTTCTTGGTGTATAGATGTTCATAGTGTTTTCTTACAATCCTTTGTATTTCTGTTATACCAGTTGTTACTTCTCCTCCTTCATCTCTGACTATATTCATTTGGGTCCTCTTTTTTTTTTTTTTCCTGTTAAGTCTGGTTAAAAGTTTGTTAATTTTGTTTATTTTTTCTAAGAACCAGTTCCTTGTTTCATTGATGTTTTGAATTGTTATTTTAGTCTCTATGTCATTTATTTTTGCTCTGATCTTGATTATTTCCTTCCTTCTATTACTTTGGGTTTGTTTGTTGTTGTTGTTCTAGTTCTTTTAGGTGTAGGTTAGCTTGTGTGACATTTTTCTCCCTTCCTAAGGTAGGCCTACAATGCAATGAGCATCCTTCTCAGGGTGTGTTCACTGTGTCCCATAGATTTTGGGTTGTTGTTTGTCCATTTCATTTCTTTCCAGGTAATTTTTAATTTATTCATGATCTCATTGATAACCCATTCATTATTTAATAACATGCTATTAGATGATTTTTT
Source organism: Micronycteris hirsuta (assembly GCA_004026765.1). NCBI lineage: Eukaryota > Metazoa > Chordata > Mammalia > Chiroptera > Phyllostomidae > Micronycteris > Micronycteris hirsuta. Next base: position 20,042 of record PVJI01017815.1, on the reverse strand, counting down.
TGAGTGTTTTGAGGTTTTGTCTTTGAATGTTTTTGAGTTTAGGTTGATTTGTGGTTTTGTGTCATTGTGATCTGAGAAAATGCTTGATATGATTTCAATCTTCTTGAATTTTTTAAGACTTATTTTCTGTTCTAACATGTGTTCTATCTTTGAGAATGTTCCATGTGCACTGAGAAGAATGTGTATTCTGCTGCTTTAAGGGAGAAATGTTTTATAAATATCAATTAAATCTACTTGATCTACAGTGTTGTTTAAGGTTGCTGTTTCCTTGGTGATTTTTTTGTCTGGAATATCTATCCATTGATGGCTGTGAAGTATGAATTTCCTAATGTGATTGTATTGCTGTATATCTTTAAATTTTAAAGTCCATGAAGATTTTCTTTACATATTTACATAATATAGGTGCTCCTATATTGGGTGTATATATGTTTACAAGGATTATATTTTCCTGTTAAATCAATCCATTTAGTATTATGTAGTCATCTTCTTTGTCTCTTGCTATGGCTTTTGTTTTGAAGTCTATTTTATCAGATATAAGTATTGCTACTTCAGCTTTTTTGTGTCTCTATTTACATGGAATATTTTATTTATCTGTTCACCTTCAGCCTGTGTAAATCTTTTGTTGTGAGGTGGATCCTGTAGACAGCATATATATGGGTCATGTTTTCTCATTCTTTCAGCTACTATGTCTTTTGATTGAGCATTTAATCCATTTACATTTAAGGTTATTATTACTAGGTACCTATTTATTGTCATTTTTTTCTTTATACCTATGTTTTGCATTCTCTCTCTCTCTCTCTCTCTCATTTATTCTTCGTAAAGAAGCCCTTTTAACATTTCTTGCAATGCTGATTGGTGGTTATGAACTCCTTTAGTCATTTTTGGGGGGCGGTCTGGGAAACTATTTCACCTTCAATTTTAAATGATAGCCTTGCTGGATAGAATAGTCTTGGTTTCAAGTCCTTGCATTTCATTACTTCTAATATTTCATGCCAATCCCTTTGGCCTGAAGTATTTCTGTTGAGAAATTAGCTGACAGCCTTACAGGAGCTCCCCTGTGGGTAACTGTTTCTCTCTTGCTGCCTTTAAGATTCTCCCTTTGTCTTTAATCCTGCAGAGGTTGAAGCTGATCTGAGATACACTAACAAACTCTTTTCTTAAATATTGTTATTTATATTAAGTGCATAGGTTGAAAATCATGACTAGTGTGTGTTTGTACATGACTAATGTTAAGCCATAACATTTAAGTTGTCAGTTTTGTTATAACGTGTTTCGTAAGGGTGTGTGATATTTGATAGCAAATTATGTTTGAGAAATTGTAAACTCTGAGGTCAGTGTTGGCACTCTTGTTTTTTTTTTTTTTTTCATGATCTTCAAAGTGAACGTTGTGGTTTTTTTATTTTCCACTGGAAATGATTGGAACAATATATAGATTTTATAATCCAAGAGGTGTTGAAGACCTTCAGTGAAAGCTACTTAAGTCTGATGATTAAAATGATGAACTCAAATGTGAAAATGAAAGTGATTTAGAAGATGAAAATTATGTGGAAACTTGTTTAGAAAACTCAGATACTGTGCAAGACATTTCTAGTAAAGAAATGAAGATAAATTGGATATGAATGAAGAGTATTTTTTTAAGTATAAAGAATCAAAATGGACGAAAATCCAATGAGAAGACAAATTGGAAAACAGACACAGAATATTTTCTGTTAACTTCTGTTGCAATAACTGTTACAAATGTTTTGTAAAGCCAGCTATTGAAGATTCTGATTACTGATGTTAAAATTTTTTTTAGCAATATCCATAGTTGTTATTTGAAAAAAAATTTATTCTTTATGTTTTTATATTTCTTTAATAATTTCTAGATTGTAATTGAAAGTAAATAAAAATCATGTTTTATTATATAAATATAATAAAGGCAAATTTGCAGTTTTTAAATTTTTTTGCACATTTCAGTACACACTACTAATGAGTATATCTGAGAAACATGCAACCCACACTGTAATTACTTTGACTGCAACCTCAACAGTGTTAAACTTTGCCATTTTATGATGTATCTTGGTGTGGGTCTCTTTGGGTTCATCATGATTGGGACTCTGCTTCCTAAAACTCTGTGACTTTTTCCTTCATCAGGTTAGGAATGTTTTCTGTCATTATTTCTTCCAACAGGTTTTCTATCCCTCGCTCACTTTCTTCTCCTTCTGGTACCCCTATGATGCAGATATTGTTATGTGTGGTGTTGTTTCAAAGTTCCCTCAAATTATCCTCATTCTTTTTAAGTCTTTTTTTCTCTGATTGTTTTTTTCAACCTTGTCTTCCAAATTGATGATTTGATTCTCTGTTTTATCCAACCTACTTTTAATTCCTTCTAGTATTCTTCTTTTCAGATGTTGATCCTTAATTTCTTACTGCTTCTTATTCATTGTTTTCTATGTCTTTTTATGCTGACGTAGTTCTCACTAAATTTCTTATAGTTCCCATTAAGCTCCTTGTAGTTCTCACTAAGTTCCTTAAGCACCCTTATACTCATTACTTTGAATTCTATGTCTGATAAATTGCTTGCCTTTATTTCATTTAGCTTTTTTCCCTGGAGATTCCTCTTTTTATTTCATTTGGGGGTTGTTCCTTTGTCTCCCCATTTTAGCTGTCTCTTTGTGTTAGTTTCTGTGTATTAGATAGAACTGCTTTCACTCCAAGTCTTCACGGGGTGGCTTTATATAGTAGGAGTTCTGTGGGATACAGTGGTCCAGTCTCCTTGATCTCCTGAGCTGGGTGCCCTAGGAATGTCTCATGTGGGTTATGTGAGCTCTGCCATTGTAATTGGGTCTTGATGGCTGTTGGCCTGTTCATGGGTGTGATCTCTACTCTGGCAAGCTGATTGAGAGGCTCAACCACATCATGCAAGCTGTTGAACTGGTGCTGACAGAAAAAACACAACAATACAACATAAAACAAACACAAACAAAAAAACAACAGCAGCAAAAACAACAAAAGAAAAAAGAATAATAAAAAAGAGTAGAAAAAGAAAAGAGAACATGAGAAAACAAAAGGAAAGAAAAAAATGTCAGAGGAAAGAAGGAAAAGAAAAAATAAGAATAAACAATAGAAAGAGAAAAATAGAGAAAAGAATAAAGAGACAGATAAAATAAAAGGAAAAAAAGAAAATTAGAATAACAAAAGGAAAGAGCAAAATAAGAAATATGGAAAAATAAAAATAGAAATAATAATTTAAAAGTTATGAAAGAAATCAAGAAAATAATGAAAAGAAAAACCAAAGTGGACTTCATCTCTGTAGAGTGTAATGCCTGCCTGCTAGGATCTCCCCTTGGATACTGTGCCAATGTTGTCTGAAGCTGCTGTAAACCAATGTCAGTTTCTGTTCATGTCTGGCTCTCAGCAGCCTGTTCAAAGCTGTGAGTGGTCTGCAGTTTATGGCTGCATCCACTGGGCTTGCCTGTGCATGGAAGGAGCCAAGCTGCACTGCAATGCCAGCCTTTCCCAACACAGTGCCCAAGGCTGTATCAGCAAATGTCCCAAAGCACCACAGGATCCACCTGTGGTTGCCTCTGCCACCCAGCCACCTGTCAATCTTAGTCACTGAAATAGCTGCTTCTGAAAGGGCTTCTGGGAGAATCAGGGGGTGGGACCCCTGGAACTCACGTAAGGGGTGGTGCCATTCAGACTTCAGGGAAGATGGTGGGTGTGCTCTCCTTCCTAAGAGCCACACATCTGAATCTGTCCAGATTATTTCCCTAAACTCAGCAGGGCACAGCCCCTAGCAGGCAAGAGGATAGGGCCTCCAGAGCCCAGAGTTTGGGTCTGCCAGAAACCAGGAGGGTGTTTCTCTCAGCTCTCCCATGAGGGAGAAGCACAAATGTGGTTCCCGGGAAAGTGTAGGGATAGACCATGCCCCAAAGACAGTTTCTGATACCCCCTGCATCTGCCTACTGCTGTCTTCATAGCAGGGGTTAAGATGCAGGGTGAACTAACAGAATTCCAGAGGGTGGGGTAATAGCTTTTCCCCAGGCTGCTTCCCCTAGGAGGGACTTGCTCTTCTCAAGAAAAATGTTTGCTATGATATCAGGGGATGGTCCAGCACAGGGATTATGGTAGCTGTTCCCTGACGTCTCTCCCCAATGCTTCTCACTCCAGATTCTCTTCAGGCAACTCCAGTTTGTACCACCTTCCTTTTGCCAAAGCCCAGGGTGAATGGCTGAGAACAAAAAACGTGTGCTTTGATCCCTTAAAAAAAGTGGCTTTGTCTCCAGCAGGCTCCGTCTCTATCTGGTGAATAGAAACCTTACAGCCTTTAACCATTGGACACTTTGCGAGCAGCTGATCTCTGCTCTTGCTCTCTGGGCTGGGGAGCCCAGTGTGGGGTTCAGGCTTCAGCTGTCTCAGGTGGAAGCTCCTGCATCTGTGCTATCGCTCTGCCACCTCGGCCTGCCACCTGTGGGAGAAGGCCAGACCCTTTCATGAGCCCACCCTTCCTATTGGTCTCCAGGTGGTTTCCACCCATCCTTGGTTAAAAGTCTCCTCTTCAGATAGTCTTCAGTTGGTAATTCAGGGTGACTATTCTTTAGTTTTATTTCCAGGTTGGCTCTGGGGGGAGGTGCAAAAAAGATCTTCCTACTCTGCTGCCATCTTGCGACCTCTCTCTCCAGTGAGAGAATTCTTGTAGAGATCACAGTTCCTGGTACATAGAAAGTGCTCTGTGTTAGCTTTTCCCTTTTGCCTTCTCTTTCCAACTTCTTTAATCATCTGTGTAAATAAAATTGGCAGAGACTTCAGTGTTCATGAAGCTGTGGGATAGACAGTTCAAGTCTTGACCTGAGTCCAAAGGCCTGAGAATCAAGGGCACTGACATCCAACAGCAGGAGATGATGAACCTGAGTTTCTTTTTCTATTAAAGACTATAAGCTTCTCCAGAATATGTATTATATCATATGATCAGGCCAGATCTCTTACCTGTAACACGGTTATAAGCATATTAAAGCAATTAATTTTTGTGGAATTAAATTGCATTGGCATATAATAAAACCATGAACTCAAAGGAGACATAACAATAGACTTGGTGACCTTTTTGCTATTATCATGTATGAGGTCATAACTGACATGCCATGGATAGGGTATGACTTCCAGGTAAGTTCCGGTTTGTAAGATAGTTGGTAGGGCAAACGAGAGCAGAGCAGACTTGCTCCTGTTGGATTTCAACCCATGACCTTGGCCTTTTTAACACCGGACTCTAACCAAGTGAGCTCACCCAGCCGTATGCCCATCTTTACACTTGGCAGGAAAAATCTGCACCAAGGGGAGTCCTTGTTTTTGTGTGATCATGATGAATAGGCCATTTCTCTGAAGTGAAAATTTTTTCATTATGATTTTTCACACTTCTAACATACAATAAAAGCTAATTACTAGTTGCAAATACTAAAAATGACAACCAAAGTCTCAGTACTGAAACTGTATTTCCACAGTTTGGTAAGAATATCACCACTTTTATGCCCATGAGAAAGAATTCTTATCAAAGCCAATTCTTTGTCACCTTTGGAAGAGATTAGAGATACTATGAACCTACTCAAAAGTTAAAGAATAGCTACCCTCTTATTTAGTCTTTGCTTCAAAGTGAAGAAAAGAGACAGAAAGTTATTAATAGCAAAAGAAACTAGGATTATTTAACATATTCACATATTCAAATTGCTCATCTTTTTTTCCACTTAAATAATTTTCTGGCTATGCTTTTGGAGGAAAAAGGCATTTGGAAATAGCATGGTTACTCAGCTCCATAAACTGGGATTCTTAGAATCCGATGCTGGCAGGGACCCCAAAGATAAACAAGTCCAAGTCTCTCACTTCATGGTAAGAATCCTGAGGTTCAGGACCACAAAAATAGTAAATGGCAGAGTCACTCCTAAAAGTATATGGTGTTGGTCACATTGTATACAGACAACGAATTAAATAAATTTAAACACAACTCTATCATTGGAATTGGAATAGGAGATTAAATAAAAGAATTTCCCATCTAGTTATATATTTTTAATCTCAATCGTTTTATTTCACATGTTCTTTCAGGCTCTAAATATTTACTGATTAACTACTATGCACTAGGCTACAGGCTAAACATGTGGATAGTTACAACGAAGAAGACATTCTGAGGCAGCTATTTTGGCTTCATATAGGCCCATTGAAAGAGCAAACTCCTAGTCTGGAAGTATGTTGTACTTGATCGGAACCCCGCTACCCACCATCTCCTGGAGCCATGCTTCCCCTCTGAGACCAGTGCGCGCCACTTGGAACAAAGGCGAGGGATAAACTGGTGATCATGGATGGGGTTGGGTCAGACTGCCAGTTGCCCATGGTATCTTTGTAATTAAAAAATTGTATTTTCTACACATTATAAAACCAGTCATAGGTAAATGTCTGTTACCTAGGTACAAAAATAAAACAAAATTCTATTTTGTAAAACAAGCTTTTACTATTAAGATCATTAAAATAGCTTCTTTAAAGTATCTCTCCCATCAAAAATTATGAAGAATTTCAGCTTTTGCACTGCTTGCAGGTTACAGAGTTTCCTGAATTATGGCAGAAGACATGAAGACCGCTGGGTCCGAGACACAGTAGCTTGTTTCTCACAGCGCCCAAAGAAACATAGACAGGACATCTACGTCAGGTCCCCTGACTCCCAAGTTCCACTGGGGCACTGAAGGTGAACCCAGATGCATTCCTGCGTGTGCAGGGGGTTGCAGTGCAGGAGAGGATCCTGTGAGCTAAGGGAAACTGAATCTTTTGTAACAGACAGTAGGCCTGCTTGGTTTTGCCCTGGAAAGAGACGCTACCTCTACCTTCCAAGGCGATTCACTATAAAAGCGTCTTTGAAAAGACAGTTCAGAACAAAGGCAGTACCTCTGCTTTGAAGATATGCATAAATGCAAGAGACACATGGGAGATAACCTGTAACATTCCCTATCTCCAGGCTCTGCTTTCTCTAACACATCAGGCACAGTACCTCTAGATTCATCTTTAAGCACATTGCGACCTCATCAGTCCCTTCTTTAACAGCTGTCAGTGTTTCCCCCTCCCATGCATCATCAAATCAACCTCCCTAGCCTGGCATTAACAGGATCTGCACAACCTGGCCTAGCCTTTCCATGCAGGCTTACCGCTCACCGCTCACCGCTCACCCTTAGCTCCAGTGTGATGAGGGAATTCATCTTTCCCCAGACACAAGCAGCCTTACCCAGCTCCACGCCTCTTCCGCTTAAGATCCCTTCTCAGTCTCAAGGCCATTCCTCTCCTCTGCGTCTGCTGTGCCTGGTTGTTGTTTACACTGTCACCTGCGCCATGAAGCTTTTCCTTAAAAACATTCATATGCTGCTCCCAGGCTGCTCTCTGCTGCATCTTTATTTTGGATCTTACTTCAGTGAGATGTAAATGATTGTTTCTTGTAAATGTGTCATCTCCCTTGTCAGATTGCAATAACCCCCCAAAGGAGGGACTGTTCTGTCTCCTTCCCATTCCTCAGTGTGAAATGTGGTGTCCGGCATATATCAGGTCCCCTCTTATCCTGTTAATTCGATTGAATTTGATGCCAATGCTTCCTAAAATCCACAAAAGTAGATGGCAGAGCTAAGTGGCTCTCTCCCTATTCTGCATCCCCTGATGGGATGAAGGCTGTAGAACCATCCACTATGCCCCTCGCTTGTGCTATTCTATTTATTCTTTGCTCTTCTTGCTCTGCCTCTCCACTCTTCCTTCCCTCTTACCCTTTCCTCCTTGAACCCAATAAATATTCATTAGGATCAGTGGCAGGATAGTAGCCATCCTACTTTCTCTTCCCCTTATTTAAAGTCCCCTCCAGTGATTAATTACATTATTATCAGCCCGCTCTCCTCCTCAATATTCTGTGCCCAACAACTGACTTAGATGCATCCCTACGTGGCCATCAGCAAGCAGGGCAAGACAGGAGAGTGGCTGTTCCTTCCTGAGGCCCACAGTTTTGCTCTCGTGACAGATTCATGGGGCTAGTGTGGCTCTGGGACAGTTCCTGCACGTTCTTGCTTAAGTTGCCCATGTTCTCAGAGATGGGCATGACCTTGGACTTTCCACCTGTTCTGCCTCCCAGATGTGCGCACCACCTCCAGGTTTCAGGTTGTCCTCATCTTGTCTCCCTTCTAGGTGTCCTTACAGGGAGCCCTGGAAGGAAGTCTGGTCATTAGAGGACTTGGACACTTATGTCCACTATAGGATCTCATTACCCAGGGGCCCTCATCTGACCATGGTGGGGATGTCAGTCAAGGACTACGTGCTCACATGTCGTTTTATCGTTTTGTTCTTATTCAGAATCTTGTTAAGCCCATTTTTATCATTAATTATTCTTTCTTTTCATCAGTTTTTTTTTTCCTGGTTCAGTCTACTTGCAGATTCTGTGTGTGAATGCAGAGCACCTGCCTCCATCGAGTGTCCATTACAGCCATCGACTTACACAGGGTAAGAGGATTATTCCAAAACAATAGCCAGAGTAATGCAGTGGCTGAGGCTCAGAAGTATTCTGTGTAAGTAGTGGGGTGTTGGGGTCAAACCAAGGGAGGAAACGCAGCCACAAGCCTGAAGGCTGGGAAAGAAGTGCCCAGTCAGGTCCCCAGCACAACGTGTGCTAATGACATAGCAACAATTTGTTATTATACTAACCTAACTTTTGTATTTTCAACTGGGGACAAGAAGTGGCGAATGAGAAGGAGTATGGGCCCAGGCAGAGGAGCTAGGAGCCTTTAGCACCCCATGAACCCTGTGCGCTTTCCCTGTAGCTTGAAGCAGAAGCCCTGCTAACCCCTCAGGAACCCTTTCTACTAACGAGTCAGGTCAATGGCTGACAGCTTATTTTTACCTATTCAAGTAACTCAGGAGGTTCCCAGAGCAAATTACCCCATCAGCAATTTAATAAGGTCAGTTTCAAAGGCAGCTTAAGGGAGTTGCTGGCACAAAGCTCTTCTCTGGCTTTCCAGGACAGTTCAGAGCCTCTGTGAGGGTATTTGTGCTCCAGAACCTGAGGTCCCTGCTGTATACAAAGCCGTGATTGTAGCCACTTCTGAGCTGGGAGTGCTACCTGGGGACAGGCATCAGGCTCTCTCTGATTCTTAGCCAGGCCATATCAAACGTTTTTACAAAGGTTTGGAAGAAGACACCACAAAGGGACAATATACAAATAACTCAAGTCTTTTTATGTTAACCTACTTCCAGGACAAATCTTAATAAATGAATTCATATGCCTTCAAGGCCAGGACCTAAAAAAAAAAATAGTAACTTGTGTAAGTCTTCCCAGATTTCCACCCTCATGGGAATTAAGGCAAAGATGATTAGAATTGTTTTTTTTTTTTTTTTAGTTTTTTTTACTTTTTCAGATGTGCTTTTCTTCTTCTCAAAAACCTATGTCTATAAATCTTCAAATAATCAGAATGTTACAGAATAGAGAGCCCCTAATATCAGAAAACCCACTTTACCTTCTGACCTCCCTTAAAGGTGCCTGTAATAAGCAGAGTAGGTGTCTGGAAATTTTTTACTTATTTATCAATGGAGGAAGTAAAATGTTATTATGGGCAACTTGAAACTCCATATAGCAAAAAGACATATATAAAGTTACTCCTTATATCTCCGCCTAAATCTCACAAAATCACAAACACACATTTACAGCTATCCTTAACAACTGAGTGCCAATGAGAAAATAAATACAGGGGGAAATATTTCGAGGAGAGAAGATTTCTTACTCCATGCAAAGGCTATTTACTCTCTTCCTTTTACCACTGAACTCCATGTAACGTGACTGACTTCATGTCCTTGAACAGAACTCAACTTCATCAGCTCTTTCACCCCTTGCAGAGTTAGGATATGGTGACCAAAAATAAAATCTAGGTAATGTTTGTAGAGAACACATACATGTTAAAGAACACACATTCTTTTTCTTGGCTTAGATAACATGTAAGTCTCTCCTTCTCAAGCTTCGAATTTTATATGTTATCACCCTTCATCCTTGTCCTACAGCAATTTCATTCCAAATCCTTTCTGGCCCCTATCTCTGGGCTGATCTCTACATGCAATTCCACTTTTACTAATCTTAGACTGTTAGCACTATTTGTCTGTCTGACTCCTCCCCTTCCCAGAGAAACCAGGGAAGAAAGTCAGGCAACCCTAAAACAGGTGTGGGAAAATGGACACCGTATATGCTACTAGTTCTAGAGAAAATTAGAATAAACTGCCAGAGCAACTGCTGGCAATGTGGATCAAAACCCTTATGGTCTGTCCAGTTATTCCATTATAGTCATCAATTCTTAAGATGTAAAAAGGATGTGCTCAAAGACAGGTCAATAAGGGTAGCAACAGGAAGTAGTGGATGAGTTGACATGCATGTGAGTTTTGTTTTTCTGTTAAAAAGAGAAAGGAATAGTTCGCTCTAGGTTTGTGTGCATATGTGTATGCATGTGTCTGTGTGTGCATGTTCATGAACAGCCGTACCCTGACAGGGGAGAGAAAAATCAGACTATTGTTTGAAATAGCATGATATCTGTCCATTTCCTGGTCCCACATATTGCTCATGAGCCTCTACACAATGTTTTCGTGATGAACTTTGTAAGGCACATCCCAGAGTTGCACCTGGGAAAGTATTTCAGCATATATGAAGTGTGGCCTGGGCATCTACATCTTCTAAAAGCCCTATATGTGGTTCTGATGTGTAGCCAGAATGGAGACACTTTGCTCTGGAGGAAGAGGAGTCGGAAGCTGAAGGACCGTTTCTATGAAATGCCTGTTGAGAATCTGGGCGTAAGCATGGCTACCTTAGGACCTAGAAAACAACTTCAGCTCAAAACACAGAAAGGCACACACTGCCCATTTCTTTGGCAGAACACTGGGGTAGTAGAGTATGAGAACACTGTGGAGAACCTACCAAGGTTCAGTGTGGGCCACCTGAGAAATGGCATCTCCAGCAGGTGCCGCCATTAACAGCAGAGTCCAGACTCCCCTCTTCAAATGTCTGTGGTTGGGGATCCTTTGAAGATGACGGAGGTGAAGGACATAGAGTGGCCCCCAGGCCCCACAGCGGCTGCCTGATGACTTTGAGTGTGCTGAACCCTATATACAGCAAGTTCTCACTTAACATCATGGCCATTTGGAAACTGCAAATTTAAGCAAACAACGTATAAGGAAACTACTTTTGCCACAGGCTAATTATATAAGCAAGAGTTAAATTCTTACAGCATATTTCTGGCCACAAAACATCACTAAACTTCTAAATAAATACCCAAGACACATCTAAAATTACACATTGAAATAAATGTAAGATGTTTATACATTTAAGGAAGATAAATCAAAACAAGTAAGTGAATTCTTTTCCAACTCACTTTTTCCGGTTCAGGGTTTCTGGTGGCTGGAGCCTCTCCGGGCAGCTAAGGACACAAGGTGGGCACTCACCCTGCAAAGGATGCCCTTCCATCACAGGGCCACTGGCACACGCCCACACTCACTCAGACTGGACCATGTAGACATGCCAGTTCACCTGACATGCACATCATGGGGATGAGGGAGGCAACCCGGAGAAAACCCATGCAAACATGGAAGAAGGTGCAAACTCCATACAGATTGTGGCCTTGGCCAGAAATCACTGTTTTCTCATCACTGTGATAATGAAATAATGAAACAATATTGAATAAAGCAATGTTACTCAAGAACCTGCTGTATATTATGTTTTGCCCTACATATACAAACCTATGATAAAACCTAATTTATAAATTAAGCACAGTAAGACGTTATCAAAAATAACTAATAATAAAATAGAACAATTACAACAATATACTGTAATAAAAGTTATGTGAATGTGCCCTGGCTGGCATAGCTCAGTGGACTGAGTATGGGCTGCAAACCAAAGGGTCACCAGTTCGATTCCCAGTCAGGGTACATGCCTGGGTTGCAGGCCAGGTCCCCAGTGAGGGCCATGTGACAGGGAACCACACATTGATGTTTCTCTCCCTTTCTTTCTCCCTCCCTTCCATTCTGTCTAAAAATAAATAAAACCTTTTTTAAAAAAATTATGTGAATGTGGTGTCTTTCTCTCAAAATATCTTATGTGCCTCAATCTTGTGATGATGTAAAATGATAAAACACCTTATGAAGCCAAGAACTTTCACCTTTTCACTCAATGGAAATACTTTCCAACTTCATTTTGGCATATTCAAATTGTCAGAATCACTACTCTTGAGATTTGGAACATTACTGAGTAAAATCAGGGTTACTTAAACACAGCACTGTAATACCTGAGAGCTGGTGTGATAACTGAGTGAGCTGCTACGAGACTAGGGGGCAGGTAGCATATACAACCTAGAGACGCTTGACAAGGGAGTGACTCACATCCCAGGTGGGACAGAGGGGGACGCATGAGATTTTCTCATGCTACCTAGAACTGAGCACAATTTAAACCTTATGAACTGTCTATTTCTGAAATCTTCCATTTGATATTTTCAGTAAGTGCTTGACTATGGGCAACAGAAACCTCAGATAAGAGGGGACGATACATTGACTTAGTCACACACACAAGGATGACTTCTCCAGGGCCTTCCAGAAGTAGCCAACAGCAATTCAGAGTGTTCAGGAAGGGGCTAGGAGTTATCATGATGTAAAAATTAATGATAGTGTTACTCTGTTTTCATTTATAGGCTAATAAATGAGCCATTTGGGGATCCACAATATTTAGGATAGCAAAAACAAAAACAAAAACAAAAAACTGAAGTCTCAAATCCTAAGAAAATAGTTATATACATTATGGCAAGTTTATACAATGAAGCACTAGGCAATCACCAAAAATCGTGTTATACCATATGCGCAATATTTATTGACATGAGATGCTCCTGACATGTTGTTAAAGTGAAAACTAACACATTCAATTCTCTGTAACAGGTGTTAAAACGTGAATATTTATAATGTCTAGAATAATAAATACATTTTCTTTCCTGGCTTTTTTGGTATTTAATATGTAGTATTTGAACAATGTAAAAATATAATAAACAAAATACCATAAAACGAAGTCTATAAATTTACCTGTTGTAAGACAGTCATCTATGCTAATTCTCAGCCAGTATGAATGCAGCCTATCTTATTCTCTGCACAAAAATTCAGCTGTTCTAGATACATGGAACCCTGCCTTGCAAAAGGAAAGCAGCTGCCTGGTCCCCGAACAACCTTCAGAGTCACTCAAGGTCACGTCTCACCTCCCCTAGGACTGTTTCATGGCAAAGGCACATGAGGAAACTTCTTTTGAATAAAACGCAGAAGAATGGGTAATGCTGACTACCTAGAAAAGTTTGGAAAATAACTTCATTCCACATAACATCTTCAACCCTTCCCCCTCTCTTTCTTTCACATAATTCTTTGACAAGGTAGTTTTGCCAGAAACAAGATAGCTTTTGACAGAAAAAAAGGTTAGCCTATGTGATCTTAGTATAAGTTACTTAGAATAGATAATACTGACTTATTACTCCCTCAAAATAAAGAAAAGATAGTAAAAGTTTACAGAAAAGAAAAACAGGATAACTAACAAAGATTAGATGAAGGCGTAGCATTGGACTTCCTGTCACAAACACTGGCAGGTAGAAGACATTAAAGCAATGCTTTCCCTTGAAAGTGCTAAGAGAAAATAATTTTTAACATAGACTCACAGAACCACAGGACTATCAGTCAAATATGAGGGTAGAATATAGCTATTTTTAAATATGCAAAATATGTTTTTTCTAATTTCCCATGCATCATTTCTCAGGAAGCCTTAGAGGATGAGCTTCACCAAAACGCAGGGGTAAATCGGAAAAGAAAAAAGCTTGAGAGTCAAGAAACTGGGAATCCGATACAGGGCAGAGGCAAAGGGAAGTCTCTGGATAGACACAGAGCACAATCAATGCTGCGTCGAGGCTGGTGAGCAAGAGTTTTGATGTACCCATAGAGCAGAGGCCTCAGGGGTGGTTCTCCAGAACAAAAATGCGGTTGATAAATGATCTAAGACGTTCAACTGCATAAAAATCAATCTCACAGTTTCTTGAGGGTGCATATGGCTTAAGTATTCTAGCAGGACTAAGTAACTATAGAAATAAACCATTTATCTCCAGAAAAAAATAAAAAAGTCATTCAGAGAAAAAAATAGAATTATAGAATATTATTTTACTCAAAGTAAATAATATTTATCTTGTACCAAGAAAGTGTGTTTTACCAAAATTTTATTTAAGTATGATGACAAGGAAAGTATTAAATGGACCTAAATCTCTCAAAATAAGAAATAAAGTATGTCTAAAATTGCTGAACCAGTGCATAACAGTAATCAATGTCATTTACATATATAGAGATAAATAGGAGAAAAAACCACTACAGAAATAAAAGTCTTTGACTGTGGGGAGTTGATTAGGTATCTATCTAAAAGAAACAGAAGACTAATGCTTTTTATGTCTCTTAGCTCTATATGACTTTTAAAATTATTTTCCCACAATATTCTGTTATAAATAAAGATGAATTCAAAATTAAAAGATTCTACAGTGCTCACTTCTGTCAAGTCTTTAAATCAACGAATGAATCTTACTTATTTACTTTATTTTTTTCTGTCAGTGCAAATTTAAAGTTCAATTTCATCCGAGATTTTATCCACAAACTACAGCTGCATTCCTGCCTTGACGTACTGAGTTCATTTAGTAACTGTAAAATACCAGCAAGGTATAACATCAATGTAAGCATATTATATTCTTTATATATATACTTTATTGATTATGTTATTACAGTTGTCCCATATCCCCCTCTTTATTCCCCTCCGCCCTGCACACCCCCATTCCCTGACCTTTAGTTTTTGTCCATGGGTCATACACATAAGTTCTTTGGCATCTACATTTCCTATACTATTCTTAACTTCCCTGTCTGTTTTCTACCTACCATTTATGCTACTTATTCTCTGCACCTTTTCCCCTGCTCTCCCCCTCCCACTCCTCTGTTGATATCCCTCCATGTCTTACTCCATGTCTTATATAAACCCCTTTAACATTTCATATAATAAAGGCTGGGTGATGATGAACTCCTTGAACTTGACCTTATCTGAGAAGCATTTTATCTGCCTTTCCATTCTAAATGAGAGTTTTGCTGGATAGAGTATTCTTGGATGTAGGTCCTTGCCTTTCATGACTTGGAATACTTCTTTCCAGCCTCTTCTTGCCTGCAAGGTCTCTTTTGAGAAATCAGCTGACAGTCT
Source organism: Micronycteris hirsuta (assembly GCA_004026765.1). Taxonomy (NCBI): domain Eukaryota; kingdom Metazoa; phylum Chordata; class Mammalia; order Chiroptera; family Phyllostomidae; genus Micronycteris; species Micronycteris hirsuta. Next base: position 4,783 of record PVJI01017815.1, on the reverse strand, counting down.
TATGGGAATTCCTTTGTAGATAACTGTCTCCTTTTCTCTTGCTGCTTCTAAGAGTCTCTCCTTATTTTTAATCTTGGGTAATGTAATTATGATGTGCCTTGGTGTGTTCCTCTTTGGGTCCAACTTCTTTGGGACTCTCTGAGTTTCCTGGACTTCCTGGAAGTCTATTTCCTTCACCGGCTTGGGGAAGTTCTCCTTCATTATTTGTTCAACTAAATTTTCAATCCCTTGGTCTTCCTCTTCTCCTTCTGGCACCCCTATGACTCGGATGTTGGGACATTTAAAGATGTCCTGAAGGTTCCTAAGCCTCTCCTCATTTTTTTGAACTCTTATTTCTTCATTCTTTCCTGGTTGAATGTTTTTTCCTTCCGTCTGGTCCACAATGTTGATTTGCGTCCCAGTTTCCTTCCCATCACTATTGGTTCCCTGTATATTTCCCCCTCATTTCTCTCAGCAAATTCTTCATTTTTTCATCTAAATTTGCTGTCAAATTCAACCAATTCTGTGAGCATCCTGATTACCGGTATTTTGAACTGTGTATCTGATAGGTTGGCTATCTCTTCATTGCTTAATTGTATTTTTTCTGGAGTTTTGATCTCCTCTTTCAATTGGGTCATTTTTTTCCCTCCCCTCCAAGCGCCTGTTTTGTGTAGGGGGTGGAGCCTTAGGTGTTCACCAGGACTGGGCAACCCACATTGTTGTCTTATGATGCTGCCTGTGGAGGTGGGGCCTGAGAGGGAACAATGGCACCTGCTCTGCTCTCTGCCAGCTCTCAGTCACTTCCCTCACTACCCACCAGAAAATTGGGCCCTCTGTGCTGATTCCTAGGTGGGTGGGCTTGTGTATTTCTAAGTCTCTGTGGGTCTCTCCAATGAACATTCCTGTGGGGCTGGGAGTTCCTCCTGCTACCCCCACAGATGTTTTCAACCAGTGGCTTGAGGTTTTATTTCCCCTTGCTGGGACCCTGGACTGCGAGGTCTGCTCCACTCCTCAACTTTTTCTCCCAGTTTATTTGTGTGTGAACGCGGGACCATTCACTCCAGTAGCCTGAGGCCCTCTGGGTTCTGGTCTGCCAGCTGAGGTCCCCCCTGCCTGTTTCAGCATTGCACACCCAGTTTCAGCATTGCACACCCGGTTTCCACATTGTGCGCCCGGCTCCGCCCCGCTTACCAGTCTGGATGAACGTGTCTTTAACTCTTTGGTTGCTGGACTTCCATAAAGTTCAATTTTGCGAGGAAGCACTGCGTGTCTATCTACTCCTCCATCCTGGCTGGAAGTCGCATATTATATTCTTAAAAATATTTAATTAGGGGCCCTGCTGGTGTAGCTCAGTGGATTGAGCACGGGCTGGGAACCAGAGTGTCCTGGTTCGATTCCCAATCAGGGCACATGCCTGGGTTGCAGGCCAGGTCCCCAGTGAGGGCCATGTGAGAGGCAACCATACATTGCTCTTTCTCCCTCTCTTCTCCTCTCTCTAAAAATAAATAAATAAAATCTTAAAAAAAATAAAATAAAAATATTTAATTAGGGGACTTACGGCCAAAATGGAGGCATAGGTTGGTATGCATTGCTTCTTGCACAACCAAAAGAAGTACAACAACAAATTTAAAAACAAAAAAACCACTAGAACTACCAGAAAATCGAACTGTATGGAAGTCCGACAACCAGGAATTAAAGAAGAAACATTCATCCAGACTGGTAGAAGGGGTGGAGATGGGCAGCCAGGGCAGAGAAGACTTTCCACAAGGTGGCAGTTGGCAGACTGGGTGGTCCCACATTTGTTTGAGAACAAGCTGTGAAAAACAACTGGGGATCATGGCAGACCACACAACCCAGGGTTCCAGTGCAGGGAAATAAAGCCTCAAAACCTATAGCTGTAAAAATCTGTGGTGTCTGTGGGAGAGGGAGAAACTGCCAGCCTTACAGGAGAGTTCATTAGAGGGAACCACAAACATTTGTTGGAGGGTCCTAGAATGTACACAAACCCACCCACCCAGGAATTCGCACTAGCAGGGTCCAATTCATTTGTGGGTGACAGGGGAAGTGACTGAAAGCAGGTGAGAGATGAACAAGAGCCATTGTTCCCTCTCTGACCTCTCCCCCACATACAGCACCGAAAAGCAGCAAAGTAGGTTGCCCCATCCTGGAGAATACCTAATGCTCCGCCCCTTACAATGTAACAGGTACACCAAGACAAAGAAATAAGTCCTAAATGAAAGAATAGATCAAAACTCCAGAAAAAGAACAAAGCAATGAGGAGATCGCCAACCTATCAGATTCAGAATTCAAAATACTGGTAATCAGAATGCTCACAGAAATGACTGAGTACAGCTATGAAATAAAGGAAGAAGTGAAGGTTATACAAAGTGAAATAAAGGAAAATATACAGGGAACCAACAGTGAAGGGAAGGGAACTGGGACTCAAATCACAGTTTGGAGCAAAAGGAAGAAATAAACATCCAACCAGAACAGAATCAAAAAATAAGAATTAAAAAAATAAGGAGAGACTTAGGAATGTCTGGGACGACTAAATGTTCTGACATCCAAATCATAGGGGTGCCAGAAAGAGAAGATGAAGAGAAAGAAATTGAAAACTTATTTGGACAAATAATAAAGGAAAACTTCTCCAGTCTGTTGAAGGAACTAGACATGCAAGTCCAGAACACTCAGAGAGTCCCAAAGAAGTTGTATCCAAGAAGAAACACACCAAGGCACATTATAATTACATTACTCAAGATTAAAGAGAAGGAGAGAATCTTAAAAGCAGCAAGAGAAAAGGAGATAGTTACCTACAAAGGAGTTCCCATAAGACTATCAGCTGATTTCTCACAAGAAACCTTAGAGGCAAGAAGGGGCTGGAAAAAAGTATTCAAAGTGATGAAAGACAAGGACCTCCACCCAAGATTACTCTATCCAGCAAAGCTATCATTTAGAATGGAAGGGCAGATAAGTGCTTCTCAGACAAGGTCAAGTTAAAGGAGTTTGTCATCACCAAGCCCTTATTTTATGAAATGTTAAAGAAAAAAAAAAAGATCAAAAATATAAAAAGTAAAATGACAGCAAACTCACAACTATCAACAACTGAACCTATGAAACAAAAACAAAAACGAACTAAGCAAACAACTAGAACAGGAAGAGAATCACAGAAATGGAGATCACAAGGAAGGTTATCAGCAGGGAGTGAGAGCGGGGAGAATGGCAGAAAAGTTACAGGGAATAAGAAGCATAAACGGTAGGTACAAAATACACAGGGGGAGGTTAAGAACATTATGGGAAATGAAGAAGCCAAAGAAGTTATATATATATATGACCTATGGACATGTACTAAGTGGGGGGAATGTTGGAGGGAGAGTGGGGTGCAGAGTGGAGGTAGATAAAGGGTAGAAAAAAAAGGACAACTATAATAGCATGATCAATAAAATATACCTTAAAAAAGTTAACAAATGTACTTTCCTTATCAGTGAAATATATGGTGAATTATTCATACCAACACCCTGTGAATGAACTTGGACATAGAAAAGTAAAATTCATATTCAGAGAAGATGGTGGTGAGATAGGTGAGATTGGAGTCCACTTCCCCCTACACATGGTGAAACATCTAGCCAATCTACTGAGGAACAGAGCGAACAGCCAACACTACCCCAGCATATATGAAGATTGGAGACCAAAAATTGTAGAGGACATAGAAAAATCAGACGGTAAGGAGACTGCTTCAGGACGATAAGGTCCGTAGGTCCAGCACGGGGACCAGGGCACCAGCAGCCCCAGGCCTGGCGCCCACTGCGTCAGCCGCAGGGTTCTTGGGAGAGAGCCAGGTCAACGGCTCCCTCCCCTGCCAAACAAGGTTGGAGCAGCACCAGGAGGGACCTGGATGCTTGAAGTCACAGGGAGTGGAATAAGGAGGAAGTGGCAAACACACAGGGGCTGTGAGCACCCACGGAGACTGTGTGCACCGACTGGGGAGAGTTGAGAGTTGGTCTGGGACCAGCCCTGACCCGGAAAGTCCCCAGTCTAGCTGGAGCATTGAGCTGAGTGAGAGGCCAGGCCCTTGTATGGAGTGGCAGGCTTGAGCAGGAGGAATTTTTCAAAAAGAAAAAGTGAAAAAAGAGACACTCAGCAGCTGTTTGGGGAATTCTCCAGGCCTTCTCACCACCCAGCCTTGCCAAACTCCCGAGGTGGTGCGGAAAGCCCCGTGCCCACGCCCGAAGCCCTGGGGAGAGTGTGCACCCGCTGTGGGACCAGTGGCTGATCTTCCCACCACACCCGCAGGCCCAGAAGGAGTTCGCCATGCCCCCTGCACCCCCGGGGGAAACAGCAGAGGAGGCGTGCACTGGCAGTGACAGCCACAGCAGAACCCCTCCCCTGCAGGGCCAGGAAGGCAAAGATGCCCTGAAAGGCTCAGGGAGTCAGCAATCCCCAGAAAGACTTAACACAGTGGGCGGGGGCTGAACTAGCCGGAAGGGGCGCTGAGAGTCCCTAGCATCTGGGACAGCAAAGAGTGAGAAGGAGGTAGGTGAATAGCCCCTAATTGGTGCACCTCATGGACCCCGCAACTTGTGGACTGAAGGTCTAGGCTGGGTGCAGAAGGGCAGCGAACTGAGGAACTGGGCCGAAGGCTGGTTGAGTGCTGTTCAGGAAGGTAGAAAAGTGAAACCAATCCCCGCTCAGCCTGCTGCAGCCAGGAAGACTGGCAGAACTGGCTTGGCCAGTTTGAAGCCAGCAGGAGACTTTTTAAATTTTTTTAAGTAATTTTTTTTCTTTTAACTCCTCTTCCTCTCTTTCC
>PVJI01017814.1:0-34958 GCA_004026765.1 Micronycteris hirsuta | reverse complement strand
TCTCGGCCCTGCTGGTTCCCAGTGGCCTCTCCAGTTACGCCGCCGGCCTGCGAGGTTCACCCATTGCTCGGGGTAGTGTTTTGTTTAGGCGCTCCTGGGGTGAGTTCCTCTGGGCAAATTGCCTCTCACTCCGCTCCTCTGCTCGGTTCTGCCCCGCTTACTGGCCTGGATGTACGTCCTCCCCAACTTCCTGGGTGTCGGACTTCCCTTCAGTTCAATTCTGTCCGTTCTGGTTGTTTATTTTTTGCTCTTGAGTTCGTTGTTTAAACTCTCTGGTTGTGAGCGGCAGTGCAGTGTGTCCACCTACGTCGCCATCTTGGCGGAAGTCCTATAAACCAAATTTTGATCCCAAAGAGACTGGAGCTAAAAACCCTAAGAAGTGGCTGAGGTTTTTACCTTATAAAATGCAAACTGGGCACTGTCAGAATGATTTGATGTATTCTGGTGTGCTACCAACACAGTGAGGAAATGCTACAGCCATCAGCCAAGATTCATCTTCCCTTCCTCCTGAATTTTGTAGTTGTTGGTTATCATGTCTCGGTTGGTCCTATGACAACAAAACTTCAATGTTTTTCTCCAGATGGCTTCTGTAAGTTTGGGTTGAAGAAAGCTGCTTCTTTAAGTTCGTATCGCAGGGAAAGAAGTAGAAGTCCATGATTCAGGCAGCCCCTCAGTTCCAACACCATCTGCTGTGTCGCCACCGCAATCAAAAGCCACGTGTTCCAAGCCTCTGTCTCTCAGGCTGAGGGGTCCCCACTCCTCAGCCGCGTGGTCCAAGAGAGTCCTTCCCGCAGCGTCTCTCCTGCACTCCCCCAAACCACCGAGGGAGAGCCCAGCATCGCTGCTACATCTTGCTTCCCAGCTTCCCAAGCCACATGGCAAAGGGAGCCCCAAAGCTGTGGGGTTCTCCCCTCTCACCCAAAAGCCGCGTGTTCCAAGCCCCTGGGGTTTTTAATTTTTATATTAATTTTAGGACAGGCTTGACAATTTATACACAAAGACAGCTGGATAGATTGCATTGAATTATGATAGATTACATTGAATCTGTTGATCAATTTGGGGAATATTGCCATCTTAACACTATTGTCTTCATATCCGTGAACACATCTTTCCATTCACTGTCTTAAATTTCTGTCAATAATACTTTGTAGTTTTCATGTACAAGTACATTTCTTTTGTTAAATATATTCCCACCTCAGTTCAGTGTTTACCATTTATACATGCTCTATACTGAAGTGTTCATCGTTTTTATGCTGCTGTGTTTCTACGGCACCTGCCGCTGTGACCCTCCCCCCCACCCCCTCGCTGCCTGCTCCCTCGCCGCCTGCTCCCTCGCCCCTCCCCCCACATGTATACACTCTTACTCCAAGCACTTTGCCCCATTTCTCTCAAGATATCAAAGGGAGTCTTTTGACTTTCTTTATATTCGTAAGGAATCTGGATGTGGAAATCCCATTTGTGATACCATCTGCATTCTCTAAAAAAATTGTATCTGTGATAGTTAAATCAAGATATGTCATTCTCCCTATAAGTTTATGTTTTGATTATGGATTGTATCAACCTGGTGTCTTCCTCTTTGCACAGAAGTGGAAGGAAAGATAGTTTATTCGTGGGTACCATGGCCAAAAAGTGTTTTCATCTCATCTATAGGATCATAACTTAGTTGGAAAGTATTCTTGCCGCTAATAGAGTTTTATAGTCTCAAGCTATAAATATTGGTTTCATACCTCATGACAACTTTAATTACAGAATTTTTCTCTATGAAGTGTTTAAGACTAGTATATAGAATTGAAAAGAAATGGCAGAGATTCAAAATTAGTGCCTCTCAGCCATCACAGTGCAAAGTGCTTATAAAGATTGGGTCCCACTTCAGAGATTATAAACCTAGGTTTTCCTGTAGAGTCCTGGATTCACAGATGGTCCAAAACTATATTTTGAAAAACACTGTTCTAAAGTATCAAAAATGTACTCAACTTGGGGCCACTCAGTATGAACACAAATCATAATTTAGTAGCCTTGAAGTGGTAGGAAGCCTGAGATTCAGGGAGTATCTTAACATTTGAGATGCTCATTTTGGTACATTCACCATGAACCTTGGTGTTCAGACTTGAATTAAAAGTAGTTCAAGCCACAGATTTAACTTGGGAATCAAAATAACCCCACCATACTATGAATTTTTATTTGTATAACTGTACTTGAATTACGTATACTTCCTCCATGTTCTGTTGGTATGATTTTTTCACTTCATCATTCCAGCTAATAAACATGCATATCTCCAATGGTCAGGTCAACTATGGCTTACTAATGTCTAAGGTTGCCTCTGACAGAGGAGACAGGTAGCTAGGGTCTGTAAGAGTCATCCCTACTTTTGAGTGTTCATTTACCTAATCTTTTTTAGATTAACTTTAAATTTAACTCATTCCTATTTATTGAACACTCAGCATTCACTGAGCATCTGCTTGTGCCAGGCACTGGTGTAAGTGGTGCTGGAGATACTGCAGGGAACAAAGTATTTGAAAAGTTCCTTGCCCTAATAACTGGGTAAAATGGGTTCACCAATGCTGGGAGGAAGACAATAACATTAAGATCATATGATGCTCAGAAAGAGTCTTCAAAAAAAATTCACTGAAGCAAAAGCAGCCTCTCACAACAACGCCAGCTGGTACACTGATACAGATGGGTTCCTATAACACACACCTAACAGGGGGAGCCTGTACTACAAAGGCCCACCATCCAGAAGGTAATTCTGGCTTTTGGGGGGGATCCCCCCTCATAAGTGCTACAAAGAAAAGTAAATCAAGGTGAGGGAATACAGTGACAAAAAATGGGAAGGGAGAGGCTTTTTAAAAAATATGGTAAAAAAGAGCCCTGGCTGGTGTAGCTAAGTGGATTGAGCACGGGCTGGGAACCAGAGGATCCCGGTTCGATGCCCAGTCAGGGTACATGCCTGGGTTGCGGGCCAGGTCCCCAGTGAGGGCCATGTGAGAGGCAACCGTACATTGCTGTTTCTCTCCCTCTCTGTCTCCCTCCCTTCCCCTCTCTCTAAAAATAAATAAATAAAAATCTAAAAAAAAAAAAATATATATATATATATATATATATATGGTAAAAAAGTAGTAGCATTTGAGCAGAAATAGGAAGTGCCTCAAGATTTTAGCACTTGTTTTTGTTCAATTTCTAGCATATGCCATAAAATGATAGAATTTGCCATCTGAGAAAGGATCATCGGTCACTAAAACAACAGAACTCTTTCTTTTGATGAAATATGATGCAGAAATCCAGCATATGAGAATGATGCAGCTCTGGTTGGAATCAAGAGCGGAGGGTGCAGAACCTCACTGTTTCCTCCTCCCTTGCTTTCTCCATCCTTTTTCCTCCTAGCATCTTCCAAGGGTCTGTAGGGAACCTAGAAGAGGTTGAAAACTGCTTATTAGTTTGCAGATGAGTAAATGAAATTTTTATCCTTACCCAAGGACACTCTGTCATTGCTTTTTGTAGAAAGAGAAGAAGGGGTAGGGGAGAGAGAAACATTGATTGGTTACCTCTCATAGGTTCCCCGACTGGGGATTGAACCCACAACCTAGGCATGTGCCCTGACTGGGAATGGAACCCCTGACCCTTTGGTGTGTGGGATGACAGTTTAACCAACTGAGCCACAACACCAGCCAGGGCTACAGATGAGTAAATTAAAGCTAAGAGGCCTTAAATAACTGTCTTTAGCTAGTTACTAGCTAAAGTTCTTTCTACCTTCTTATTCATTCAGAAAATGTTTGAGCATCCACCATGTGCCAGGTGCTGTGCTAGGGGGGTTCTATGGCTATATCAGGGAACAAAGATGAGTTCCTGACCTCAAGAAGTTTTTAGTTTTAGTGTATAGTGGGAGGAGATAGGCAATTTCTAATATAGGGTGTAGTGTGGTAATAGCATCTATCCATACAGGAAGCTCAGGGAAAGCTCTGCAGGAACTGGTTTCTTAAAGAATAAATTGGAGTTAAACCAGTTAACAGGAACTGCAGTCATATACCTAACTGAGGATTATCAGAACGCTTTCAGCTGCAAATAACAAAGACAGTCTCTGTAATTTCTCTTCAGGGTTGGTTAATTCAATGTCCTGTGATGTTACCAAGAAAAAGGGTTTTTCTCATCTTTCCCACTTCCACTCTTTAGATCACAAAATGCCTGCTAGAATTTCCGGGTTAAGATCCAGACATAGTGGACAGCAGGAGACTCTTTCCTCTTTTTAAGAGTCTAAGGGAACATTTAAGGTTCTTTTCCTAGGCTTCTCCTCTTGCCCCATTGACCAGAACTGGTTCATATGCCCACTGAAACCAGTTGCCAGGTGGAGAGTGGGGTTCCTATGATTTACTCAAACTAATTAGGATTCACCCTAATGTTTCCTCCTGTTTATTCATTGCAAGACATTTTTTAAGGAAGCCTTGTTGCTGAACATAGAAAATATTGCCATACAGTGATTACATGTTACGTAGATTAATTGTATGTATTATCTTTGCATTATCTTTTGTTTTTAAGCCTATTAAGAGTTAAAGAAGTCCCAGAGTCATGGTGAGCCCAAAGTGTTGGGGTAAATATATTCCAGTTTTTCTAATTTGCTTTTAAGGTTGTCTGCTTGTCACAACACCTATCATTTCAATTTCCTCATAACCTTCCAGTTACCACTAGAGTCAGAGAGCTTGTTAATCCTGGAAACAGAAAGCCTGAAGCCCAGTGTGTATTTGCTGCAAAAGGAATGCCCATTTCCTTAGAATTTTTTATATACACACACATACCTATATTGATACGTGTATTTATGTGTATATACAAATGCCATTTTATTATAGTAACAACTAAATGAATTGGGTTTTTCAGACAGTGGTTCTGTGAGGTCCTCATAGGAAACAATTTGTGGTAATATCCCTTTTACTTGTTATGAATTCAGATTTCAGGAAAGTCCTCTGCTGGAATCACTTCTTATAATTTGAATCTAGACTCCACAGCTAACAGTACTGATGTTTTTCCAGGTATCGAGGCTTATTAGAATAAGAGAGGGATAATTATGTCTTATAAAGTAAGAAACAGTTGACCATGGTTATTCTCTCTAAATTAATTCTTTTTACCATGAATCTGAAACTTATTTGACATTCCAGGGGATTCAGATCAGATATTTTCCAAAGACTTCCTGAAATTTGAGTGACTTTTTCCTCTTCCAGTGTTTGAACCTGGAAGATGGAAACAGGAATTTTTCTATTATTCTCACTCCTCTCATATCAGTGGGATAGGTAGTTAACTTCTGCTTAGTTATCAATGGTCTTCAGGCTTATCCTAGACATTTTCATGCTTTCAGTTAATGTGCTTTTATTTTCAAAGCCCTTTATTAAGTCAATGTTTCTGAAAGTTTAACATGCATAAGAAATACCTAGGGATCTTATTAAAATGCAATTATGAAATTCTGCGTTTCTAACAAGCACCCAAGTGATGTGCCCATACTTTGAGAAGCCAAGTTTTGTTGTTATTCTATATAACTCCATGAAGTGGACAAGAATATTGAGACTTGAAATTTATTACATACATCAAAGATGGGAATCTCTTTGGGAAAAGGGATTAGATTTCCAGACACTAATCAATTATACTAGAAATTACTTTTTTGGTATTTTTTCTTTCTCCCTCCCACTCTGCCAACTGACTTCTTTAATCAACCTATTCTAATAACTTTATTCAAATAAATAATTTTTAAGAGTTGGTAATTTTGGATTTTCTAGAGCTAATTTTTGAGTTTGAATGAATATCGTTTATATTACATATTTCAGTTGGTATATCGTTTGTGCTATTACTTTTAGTGCAGGTTTCCAGTGTTCTTTGTTGACATTTGTAAGTGAAGTGGATTGATTAAATAATGTTTATGTCATCTGTAAGAAGATAACATTACCTTCTATAAGCCTTACTCTATTTCTTTTTCGTGTGTGTGTGTGTGATTCAGAACACTGTAAATTGACATTAATTTGCAGTGAGCATGTTTGGAAATTGGAAAAGGAATTAGAAGAGGAATGTGACATATTTAAGTCATTCTTTGGGACACTAAACAGTTGTTTGTTTGTTTTTTTAAGAATTTTTTTTTGCCCTGGCTGGTGTGGCTCAGTAGATTGAGCACCAGCCTGCAAACCAAGGGGTGGTTGGTTGGATTCCCAGCCAGGGCACATGCCTGGGCCGTGGGCCAGGTCCCCAGTGGGGGGCGCACGAGAGGTAACCACACATTGATGTTTCTCTCCTCTTTCTCCCTCCCTTCCCCTCTCTCTAAAAATAAATAAATAAACCATGTTTTTTAAAAAAGGAATTTTTTTAAGGATTTTATTTTTATGTATTTTTAGAGGGAAAGGGAGGGAGAGATGGAGAGAAACATCAATCAGTTGCCTCTCACACACCCCCAACTGGGGACCTGACCCACAGCCCAGGTATGTGTCCTGACTGGAATCGAATGGGCAACCTTTTGATTCACAGGCTAGAGCTGAGTCCACTGAGCACACCAGCCAGGATGGGGCACTGAACAGTTTTAATAGAAATAAGAGTACACAGTTTTAATAGAATTAAGAGTAAACCTCATTTCTAGTAAAGGAGGAGTCTAGAAATGACTTCAGTGTTTATCAGTGCCCCCTGGATTTATGGTACATCCATACCATGAACAACATGAGGGGAACTAGCTTAACAGAGGTCAAGTCCTTAATAATATTGACTAAATGATATCAAGTCACTGAATAAACCAGCTCTGGATCCTCCTTTGTGTAAGTTGCATCATTTTCTGAATATTGACATATGGTTCTTGCCAGCAGTTATATTCAGTCAAAAGCAAGATATCACTGCTAATTTTTTTAAGTCAAAACTATATAAGGTGTGTATAAGGATCTAATTTACCATATGTAACAACTTCAAAGATTTTAAATATACTTTGATGTTGCAAAGAAGAATTTGGAAGAGTTCTAATGTTCAACAAAGATATCAGAAATGATCATGTAACTTGGCTTTAGTTCTGGATTGAGCCATCTTTAAAGGATTTTTAGAACGATCAGAATTTGAGTAGCTAAAGGTAGTTGAATGGCTAGATGGACATGAAGTGTAGAAAAGAATAAATTAAATTAGAGAAAACTATTTCAGGGGCTTATTTTAAGTTGTAAGATTTTAGTTATGCAAAATAGCAAAAAGTACCATTGAGATTATTTTTTATCCCATTATAAAGGTAAGAATTGTTTTGTGAAACCTGTATCAGTTTGGGTATGTGTATGAAAATAATGTCTGTGCACCATATGTTTGAGTCAAGTATAAAATCAATTTCTTCCTGCAGGTGATGGTCAAAAAATGTTGAAAGCTATTGTATTAGAACACAATAAAATGAAGGACTTAACTTTAGGATGGAGGGCTTTGAGTTAAGATGGTGGACTGAGCCAATACAAGAAACTTCCTTCTTATTTCTAATATATAGAAACACCAGAGAAAATAACCAGAAACGGGTGGTATTGATGATGGTGTGATATTTTTAGAACACACAGCAGGACTTGAAAGCAAGAAGATTCTCTAGATGCTCCAAACGAAGAGGACTCAGTGACAGTGGGGCATCAACAGTGTGTGGCCCTCAGGGGAAACCGAGCTCACATATGGCTTCTAGGCCTTGCTGTCCCTGTGGGAGTGAGTCAGGCACAGGCCCCGTGCTGCAGGTGCTGCCGGGACAAGGCTCACTCATAGAGCCTAGAAAAAGCTGTTCTTTCATGGTTAAATACTAGAAAAATGCCCCCACTTCCACCCCTTGGGAACAAGGGAGGAAACTGTTCATCTCAGGAAATTAGAGACTGGAACTCAACCCTAAGAGCTAGGGGGCCTTAATCTGCATTACCAATAACCTGGTGCTGAAATGCTAAGCCTTAAAACACTAAGCCTTAAAAGGACCCAGAGCCCAAGACCATCCATGGTCTTTCCCTAGAAGAAACAACCATAGAGCCATCCAATAGGTGCATCTCAACAAACCAGGAGACCACAGACTCCATTGGAACATAAGTGCTGCTCCCCAGTGACCACACACCCGAACAACACAGCAGATGCACAGGAACCAGCTGTTGTGAGAGGCTAGCAGATGACAGATGGTGGGGACAGAGTTCTGCCCAGGAAACCAGCATAATCAGAGAAAGAAACTTTTAAATTAACCTGATTAAAAGACTGAAGGGAACTAAGAATTCATTAAACAAGAGTAAAATGTTACCCAACAAAGAGCAGGTAGATTTGAAAGTGAAACAAATAGAATTTTTAGAAATAAAAGTAATATCTGGGAAGAAAAATACAATGTAAACTAATCCTAAGAAAATCAAATTATAGATTCTGGAATTTCAAGACTGGCTAAGAAGGTCAGATGATAAAACCAAAGAAAATTTGAGACACAATCTTTTAGAAATCTAATACTAACTTAATATTAAAGATCTCATTCTGCCAAAGAATCTTAACAGATCACAACCACTGTTTCTCCAAGCATCACCCTTTTGGTGTTTAAACTAATTGTCCCTGCTTTGTCCCTTTGCATCATTACCAGGGAGAAAAATACAACTAATGGCAGTTCCTCTTTCCGTTTGTCACTCAAAAGACTTCGGGGAAAATCAGTGAGGCTCGGGCTCCTCAGGAGGAGGGTCGAAGCCCTTGCAACAATGTGTCTGTGTGCATTTGTAAATGGATACGTCCTGTGAAAGTCCTTTACGGGTGAACTCTTCGTGAATGTATTGTCTTTCCTGTTTCTTCTCCACTCAATTTGATATTCCATGACAATATTATCATTAGTATTATTATTTTGATCACTAACAGTTGAGCTTTACATATTTGCTAATATTTGTATATAGAAATTATTTTTCAGTCACTTTGAAAGAATGTATTTGAAATTGTTTTTCTTGTAGTGATACTGAGCTCAACTTTGATTTTTTTCATGTCCCTCATGTGCCGTAGCACACATTTTTGAGATGACTAACTATAGTTTGGGGTATGGTTTGTAGCAATAGAATAGACATTTTTCTGCAAACGGTAACTGGTCCCAATGGGGTTCAAACTTGTGATCTTGGCCTCATTATCACACTTTTGTAACCATCAGACCTAACAGATATATTATATATATTTCAGTCAGTAATCTTGAAATTGAGTCATATTTTTTAAATTACCCATGGTTTATTTCAAATATGTAATTAAAAATCACTTTGGGACATTTCTCACTTTCGTTTGATAGTAAAAGTAACAAAAGTAAAGCAGACAGCCAAAGAACCTAACTGACTTTTCATCTTCCCTGTGTTTTCTATGACAGTGAAAGTCACAAAAGTGAAGCTTGCAGGCAAAGAACCTGACTCACTTTGCGGAGAGTGCTACGGTCCTTTTTCTTTCAGTGAGGCTGTAGCAGGTCTGATGTCAGTCACTTTAGAGACCTTTAGACCTCAGTGCTCATTTATTGCTAAAATGTACCAGCTCTGCTTCTGCATTATGAAGATCATCTGTCAACACTTTGAGATATTCTCCTTTGTTATTAAGCTTGTGATGCTCTACACTGTCAGGTTTTTTGCCAATTATAGTTAAGGTACAATGGTGTATTCACCAGATCAAAGTCTCCCATTGGCGGTAGAAGGATGATTTGTAAGTCTTTATTCATCTGAATTGTACAATAGAACACCTGAGGAATGCAAATAATCCCTCCGAGGCCTCTGCAGGAAAGGCTGTTAAAATGACAGGGGAGAACTATTGTTATTCTGAATTGACATTTTAGCCAAAGTAATTATTTCTGATCTTGTTGTTTCCTAACAGTGCTAGTTTTATTAGTGATGTTGACCATATTTATGAAACAAAATGTATATGGTACTTTTATTATTATCCTTTTACATGGGCTTGTTTTATTTCACTTTCATTGACTCTGTATTTGGTATGTGATCTTTTTTTAATTGCACACTTGATTTTGTCCGACTTGTATAATAAATGTATGGTACATTTTAATGTACAGTTTGGTCTGAATAGTATAGGTCTATGAAGTAACTTAGAATCTCATAATTTTATTACAGGCAGAAGTATCAATTTAAATTTTCCCTTTTTTTCATTAACCGGCCCTTTATAATTCTGGATAAGAAAATACCTGATTTGGATTTCCTATTTTAGAGTATGCTAAACCAAGTTGGGTTGGCCTGGTTTTTCTAGGATGTGACCAAAAGGAAAAAACAACTATGAAGAGCAAGAACCGCTGATTACATAATAAATAAATAAACTGTAGGTTACCCTTGTATAACAAACACGTATAAACTTGTGAATTTCTCATTCCTGTATCCTATTCTAAGTCCTATTTAGTAGGCTACATATGCTTTTAATTTTCTAATAACTCTGATTCTCTGCCATTTCTTTGATAGATGAGTATTAATGAATTTGTGGCATAATTCTTGTGTTTCTTTTCCCTGACGTGACATTAACATCGATTATTTAACCAAGCAGGGGCAGCCTGCAGGCTGTATGCTGCCCAACATAAAATCATAAATTTACCTGAAACCTTTTTTTTGCTCATCAGTTTTCATTAGTGTTTGTATATTTCATATGCGGCCCAGAGACACCAAAAGGTTGGACACCCCTGAGAGGATTCCTGCCGCAGTTTTTTGCCATAGTAGCTATTAAAACCTTGGTCTAAATATGGGAGACTAGCAGAACTAGTATACCTGTAACGTATACTATGTATGGTATACATAATATAAATTTCTATGAAATCTATATTCAGCTCTACACTAAACTCTATTCCAGAATTATAGGCATACATACTATGATTATCTGAGAATAAAAATTAATAATAGTAATTACTGTTAGTATTTGTTTACTATATGCCAGGCATTACTTTTTTGGGTTCTTTACAATATAGTATGTACTATTATCATCTCCATTTTTATAGATGAGGAAACCGAGGCTTAGAAAAGTTCAGTAACCTGCCCAAGAATTAAAAAGCCAGCAAAGTGGCAGGGTCAGAATTTGGTTAATATACTCACTACACTTAATTCATTTGTGTTCTAACTACTACATTGTCAGAATACCCTATGCTTTGCAGGAAAAAAAATCAAGTCATCCTTTTAAGTAACACTTGGTATCAATTTTCTAACTGATTTGGCTTTTCAAAACCTTTTCAATTCAAAGGACTTTATTTCCTCTGCAGTTCTATTACTCATGATCCTACAGAAGTGAGGTTTATAAGAGCAGTGTGTGCATAATCAACTAGGTTTGTAAATCTGTATTTCTGGACATGTTTGTTTTGATTAGCAGAAATCTCCCTTAAAACCAATACAAATGTAAACTCTTGTTAGTCTGAGAAGAAACTAAACCAGGCATATAGATATCTGGGTGGAACAAATCATTTATTTATCAAAGACTCTTCAAAATTAGCTGGTACTTTTAGGTCTGATAGCTATACAAATGGAACTTTGTTTTTGTTTTTTAAAAATTTGCCTTGTAAGTAAGGAAAATAATTCAAAATTGAGGTTTTCAAGAGCACAGGTGTTAATGCTGAACAAATCTATTGTAACTGAAAAGTTTTAAAATATTTGTATAATACTTCCTGTAGATAATGTGCTAAAGTAAAACCGGATTACAGTAAAATATTGTGGCGTATACCTGAAGCAATTGCTGCCTGTTAATGCCTTGACCTTGGAAAGCTATACACAAAAAGATGGCATCATAAAACCGTGCAATTCTTATGAATATGTATGTGCTACTTGATAATAATGAATGTGGTACAGCCATGCATGCACTACAAGATAATGTTGTGCCCTTTTTTGTCTACAGGTTGATAAAAATTAAAGAGTGGGTGGACAGGTATGACCCAGGTGCCTTGGTCATTCCTTTTAGTGGGGCCTTGGAACTCAAGTTGCAAGAATTGAGTGCTGAGGAGAGACAGAAGTATCTGGAAGCGAACATGACACAAAGGTTAATTTAGCATTCATTTTCCCTACACTTTATTATCAACTATTTCCTTGCAGTAATTTAATTGCTTGCGCTGATAGAATAATAAATGACAGAGTAATTACCATTATAAAGAGGGAATCTTCTCCTTTCTTTACCATGAGACAGAGTGAAAAGATTTATTTTAAATTAAGTTTTTAACTGTCATCTGTCATCTCCGTACAGTGTTTTAATTATAACATAGGTATTAGTTATGTATATTTTTGAGAAGCAACGATCACCAAAACTCTTTCGTCATGTTCTGTGGGGGAGGGGAAAGGGTGAATCAGTTGCCTGAATTTTTTCTGAGTAACCGTAATATATTGTTTAAACATTGGATTTCTGTCAAATAATTTTGCTTTCATGACCCACAACCTGGAAATGATTAATATTGGAGGAAATAGCCATAGATTGGGTAGATCAAATATTTCTTTTTTATAGTAAACAATTCTAAACAATATATTCAGACTAATACAATTAGAACCATTTTAAAGGGTTTTTTTAGAAATAGTTATATGCTTTCTCATCTCTTCAAGTGCATTAGAAAGATGAACGGTCATTTACTAATATCTTTTAACATTTTCTGCTTGAAATGAATAATTCTAGCTCTATACAAATCTCTGGCACTATCAACTTGTGTGTTGAGTGAATTTGTTTCATTTTATTTCAGCGCTTTGCCAAAGATCATCAAGGCTGGGTTTGCAGCACTCCAACTAGAATACTTTTTCACTGCAGGCCCAGACGAAGTGCGCGCATGGACCATCAGGGTAAGATTCATACTTATTCATCAGCTCTATCCAGTTCCACACTATTGAATTCAGATTGATATCACTGACTTTGAAGTTTGTCATGGTGGCGGTTAGCTAGTCATTACAGATGAGGTTTTTGTCCAGGATAACTTTAATTATTTGTGAGCTGCTGAACAGTGAAAGTGGAGCGGCATTGATTGAGGCAGGTAACAATTGATTCTGCCTATTACATAGTCTGAATTTCTTCATCCTGTAGAATCTGTCTACCCTCCTCCTGTGGTCAGAGATAAGACGCACCAGTATTGTGCTTGCTTAATCTGTGTGACTGGGTTTGTCTGCAGTGAAATTGATGTTGCTTTTCATTTTGTATTCGCTAAGTTTGTTTGGGTTGCGGGTGGTTCTTTCCTCCTTTGGTTTGCTCGGATTACATTTTCAGCAATAAAAGCAATATGACATCATTATGCTCTTCATAGATACAAAGTTGGGCTCAAAGAGCTATACTCAATGTGTAATAATTCATGTCTTTTGTACTTTGAATTCTTAGAAGTAGTGTTTATTGTTTTCAATGTTATATATTCAATCTTTCTTCTTTAAAAATGTGATTTGTATTTTAAATATTGATGTATACTGATTAGAACCAGAGAGAATGACTAATTTATTCCCAGAGGACAATAGAAACTGAACTGTAATGGCTTGCTTTTAAATGTAAATATATTGCAATATACTACTGAAAAATATTTTGAAATACATGTGGTCCCAAATAGTGTTATCAAACATAAAAATTATGTCAGAACTTTTAGAAATACTCAATGCCTTACTCATTCTTTTATTAAGCTTTTTAAATATATGCTACAGGATTAATTTAGTACTGCTTTGATTTCTGTTTTCTCTGACTACCGCAATTTATTGTAACATTTATTTTGATTTAATATGGATAGTAACATGGAGACAATTCAGCATAGTGTTAAATGTGTTGTGTGAATGTGGGATTCACTTTTCTCTTAGCTCTTCTCCTCTTTGTAAGAAACAAAATGTTTAATTGATTTCTAATCAAGGTTCTTTACGTAGACTTACAAAATAATGTCAAAGCAAATCTGAGTTGGTAAATAAATTGCCAGGGTTTATTTGTACTATGTATTTTAAAGCCTTAAAACTTCTGAACGTAAGTATGCGTAACAGGAAAGATAACGTATTCTGTGCTTGAAAATGTGAAAGCTGGTTTATCTTAAGACTGATTGTAAGTATCCGTGATTTAATGTGCTGAGATATTTAGTCAGGTAAGCATCAGTGAGTAGCCATATTAACCCAATACATCTTTTATTGTAAAAACTGTGCTTTATAGTGTCAGACTTCTTATCACTTTAACATGCTTTATTAAGCAGTGTTTAGGTCACCATTACTTCTCAAATGTCTTTCCATGGTTGTGTGTGCCTGGGATGTATGTCCTTGTAATTTAACATATGGGGTAATTATAAGACATTTCTCTTCCTACATCAACTTGAATTTTTCTACATGATGAAAAATGCTCAAAAATTGTATTAGGAAAATTTCTAAATTATTTGCCAAACATAGATTATATGATTTGTTGGAAATATCTTTAATATGTCCCTTTATATATTGATTTTTATATGTTCTTTAGATGAGTTGAAAATTTCAAGGCTTTTTATCTTTTTAAAATCTTTGATAATTCATCTTGAAAGTTACTTTTTAAATCCTTATTTTTTTTTCCCACTGTGAAGAATAGAAAATCGAAATGAAACCCAGGCCAAAACCAGACCGCTGCATCTCAATCAATAAAGCCGGATGCTGTTCAGAAAAACAGAGCTGTGCTGCTTTAATATCTACTGATCTGTCTGTGCTCAATCTGCTGCGCAGACAGTGCCCCGTGTTGAAAATGTACTAATTGTGTACCTGACATCTTAACTGATGCTAAACTAAGTTTAAGTTGACCCCGACTGCAGATCAGAAAAAAGAAACTCTGTGCTTACAATCAGTCATCTTAAATGCAATTCGTTTTCTCTGGTCTTTCTTTTCACAGAAAGGGACGAAGGCTCCTCAGGCTGCAGGAAAGATTCACACAGATTTTGAAAAGGGATTCATTATGGCTGAAGTAATGAAATATGAAGATTTTAAAGAGGAAGGTTCTGAAAATGCCGTCAAGGTAAAGAATTTTTTAGTTTTTTATTTTGTAATTTTTGCTAATAGGAAGATACTCATGATCAAAATGAATAACCATCTTTTAAACTGTGTATCAGAGTTTAGTGGCACTATCAATTAAAGAGCTATAGGTGTTTACATGCTTTTTGATAATTTTAAAATGTGTGAATTGTGTTTTCTAAAACTGAAACTAGTTTTAAGAAATTAAAAATGATTTCAGAGAATTTGCTCTCTGATAGCCAGTGAACGTGTATACTGATTACACTTGGACATCTGAAATAGAAGGTACTATATGCTTCTGATCAGCACAAAGATGGGGACAGAAAATCTGTTGTTACTGAAACTTCATAGCTGTACTTTTTTTTAAAAAGATCTTTGGGAATTTGATTTGCTTTCTCAACACTAGAGGGCAGGTCCAAAATTGTGCTTTATTTTAGCTAATAAGTATAATTTGATTTGCAGCCACTAATAGTAAAGCAATGTTATAGGTGAGTAATGAATGATTTTTTATAACATAAATTATTTTTGAGACTTACTCTTGTTTGGCTCTATTAGATTTTACTTAGCAGAATCTGGTAGGTATGTCATCTCTAATCGATAGATAGGTCAAGTGATTAAACTGACATTTTAGTAAGGCTTCTTTATCTTTAATTTAATTTTATATTTGAAAACTACCATAGAAAATGTTAAAGAATTTAAAGAGGTCTCTTTGTGTTTACTATTTCGTGATTTGAAAGGAATGCAGAAAAGTTTATTTGAAGTTTAGTTTATTCTCACTGGTATCATTGGAAAGATCATACCAAACAGCAGGACTTTAATAGAACTTTTGAAACCCAGGAAGAGGAGGGGGAAACATCTTGGTATAATTGGTTCAATGTGGAATGAGAGCCATTTTGTTTTTTTAAAAATGAGTGAGAGAAGTTACAGTTTACAACTAAACAACGTCATTAACTTTTCTGTGGTGTCATCTGCATATCAATAAATAGGTATACAAATATTGAGATTGAACTTTGTCAGGAATACTAATTAGACTTGAAAATCTCAGGTTATTTTTCAACATGCACCATCATGTTGGCATATGTACTTTTTATACAGTAAAGATGATTAAAATAAAGATTTTTTACTAGAATTTAGAAATCAGATGCTGCATTTTTTAAATCTCATGTGATAAGCCTGTTCTACCAGTCCTTAATAGATGTTCTATGTAACATCTATTGTTTCATATAAACTTGAAAGATATATAAATTGTGAATACTTTCTTTAACAACACAGGGAAACTTTATAATATACAATAAAATATACTTTCTGCTTGTAGAAATGCTTAACACAAACTAGGTGCTTTTATACTATAAATTGGAAATGACTGACATCTGGATTTTCAGGTTAGAATACCAATAATTGTTTTTATGTGGTTTTTAATCTCTAAAACATTTCAGAATTTGAACTCTGAGTAAATAAAGCATTTGTGGGATGTTTTATGCTCTTATTCAACAAATAGTTGCATATTATCAAGTAGGTTTTAGGTTTCAGAGCAGAATTGTATATGTGTGTATATATGTCTATGTATCTCTAATACCAAGGCAGCATAACTAATTTAATGCCAGTGCTGTGAACTATATACCGAATAGCTCTGTGTGGGCTTTGTAGTCTACAGGGATATCACATTATTAGCAATCATATCTGCTTAGGCAAAGCTGGCTTCTACAGATGGCTGCTTTCAAGTGCAAATGAACTGGTTAGACGTGTCTTGTTTAATACATACTCAAGATTCACAAATGGGTATTGATTTTTTTTTCCAACCAGTGTTTCTGATAGCAGTGGAAAATGGATTAAATGGTCTCTAGAGAATTTAAAGGAACACTGTCACCTTTAATTAATAGTAAACTTGAGTGGTAACAAAGTATATAAACTTACATTAATATGTCATGTCAGTATGTATTTGATTTAAATTGTCTGTATAGTTTTATAACAGTGAGATTTATATTCTCAAAATAAGTAGCATATGGCCTTTAATACATCAGTTGTCTTTATAAAAATCATGTGAGAAAGTGTGTATGTGCCTTTTAGAGTTTTAGAGTATCTATCATGGTTTTTTTAAAAATTAGCTTTGTTTTAATAGCATACATTATTAGTAGGTGATTTTTTCATTTGTAGTCTAGATATTTGAAAATATGCTTACTACATGTAGCTCTGTGATCTGGTTTGTTGATTTTTAACCTCAGATGTAAGAGCTTCATTAGTGATATTTCTTGTTGGTATAACTGTACTTGACTTTGAACATTCTTATCAATATGTTCAAAGGGAAGTTGTTGGGCAAAGGTTTTGTGTTCTCAATAAATTCTAACAAAA
The DNA here is from genome assembly GCA_004026765.1 of Micronycteris hirsuta. NCBI lineage: Eukaryota > Metazoa > Chordata > Mammalia > Chiroptera > Phyllostomidae > Micronycteris > Micronycteris hirsuta. The sequence continues at coordinate 17,739 of PVJI01017814.1, read as the reverse complement.
GGAAAGTACTTTTGAGAATTTTTTCCAAAAGATCCTCGAGCCCTGGTTGTCGAGCAAGCGATGGTAGGATTACATGGACTGTGTCAGTTTGTGCTGTAGTATGTGTAGATGCTGAAGAGCCTGCTGTGCTTAGGATGTAGCGTGTGTGCTGTGCCATGGGGGGAACCTGGGTCTCTGGAACTGCCGTGTGTTTGCATTAGAATTACTGTCCGATTGCATGTCTAAATCTGCATACCAGCAGGTGGAATCAGTTGCTTTGCCAACTGATACACAAGTGGAAGAAATATCCGTCTTTGCAATTCCAACCTGTTAGAGAGTCTGCCTGTAACTAGGGCCATTCATATAGGCATACCTCATTTTATTGCACTTGGCTTCATTGTGCTTCACAGATGTTGCATTTTTTACAAATTTAAGGCCAGACCCTCTACCAGCAAAAAGATTACAAACTCACTTTATTGCCGTACTCATTTTGTTATGGTGGTCTGGAACCAACCCGTGATATCTCCACAGTTCTTCATGATGAATTCTAGTACACACCACTATGTATGGTCATTGCCAAGATGAAATCAGCTACAAGGAAACAATCTGAAAACTGTGCAGTACAATTGATAGTAGTTTTTCTTGTCTCAGACCATATTTTTGACATCACCAATATCATCACAGAATTTCTTTAAGAAAATAAAGAAGCCTTACCCTGGCCAGGTAGCTCAGTTGGTTAGAGCATCATCCCAATATGCCAAGGTTGTGGGTTCAATCCTGGGTCAGAACACATACAAGAATCAACAAATAAATGTATGGATAGGTGGAACAAATCAATGTCTGTCTGTCTGTCTCTCTCTCTCTCTTTCTAAAATCAATAAAAATTTTTTAAAAGAAAATAAAGAAGTCTTAAACTAGTTACATAGTCTTTTTTTTTCCTACCTGGTTTGATCTGTTTTGTTACAGTGACTTGCTGGATGTTTGCAGACACATCAGAAGTGTACCATAAACAGCATGTAATGAAACTTAATGATATTGGTATAATTACATTTATGTACCAACAATTTAGTGGAGAATACATTATGATTATGTATGTAGGGAAATCTCGTTCTGCCCAAATCAGGAATACTTTGCTTCTCTCCAAGTCTAGTTTTAAACTTGTGTGTATCCCTGTTTTTTTTAATATGACCCAATAAGTATAATACTTTGTGTCTTATGCATTTAGTTGTACAATAATCCCTTTCTTCTGTATTTCCTATTTGCAGGCTGCTGGAAAGTACAGACAACAAGGCAGAAATTATATTGTTGAAGATGGAGATATTATCTTCTTCAAATTTAATACACCTCAGCAACCGAAGAAAAAATAAATTTCAGTTATTATTCAGATAAACATACAATTTCCAAAAGGTGTATGATTTTTTTTTTAATTAAAATTTCTGAAACTGAAGGGACAAACAGAATTGGGGGGTGGGAATCTTCTACAAACAGAATTATTTTTATTTGTTCTAAAATTAAAATACTGTGTACCTCGGATGAAAAATGCAAGTTCTCTAATGTGAGCAGCTTTGCTTTCCACGTGATTAAGACCCCACTCCAAACTGCAGAAGCTTTCCAGGCACCACATTGCTCTCATGATACTTCATTAATCTCCATCATGTACGCCAAGCCTGACACCACTGACAGTGAGGACAATGTGGCTTGCTCCTTTCTGAATCTACGGATAATGCATGTTTTACAGTACTCCAGATGTCTACACTCAATAAAACATTTGACAAAACCAGCCTTGGCGTGTTTGGGGATGTCTGTATTGACTGACGGTGCTGTGCCGGGTGCGATATGGCGCCTGGTGCTTGCTGATTACAGAATTTTAAGGCGTGTGCGTGACACAGTAACTGGCAGTGGGGGCAGCTGCAATTGTATCTAAAAAGTGAGTCTTTCATGGGAATCAGAAGAATAGTATACCAGGGATTTGTTTCAAGAAAGTTAATTAATTTGTAGATGGACATTTATTGAAGGATGATAGCAGTGATGCTACAAAGGATGTAACGTAAGTGACTGGGACCCAAAACCAAATAATGTAGAAAAAAGTCTGCTTCAGAAATTAAGGGATCGTTGTTGTTCTTCTGACCATATGGAAGAGAGTGTTTATTTTTAATCTTTCGTTTGAGATTTTGAAATTATTGTGAAAACCCATTCATGTCTGGTGGTGGTTTTTGCTTAAATTCAGTAGTGAGTATAAATGTTTATTACTAAAAAGATTAGACCTTGAAAATTAAAAACCTTTTTATACTTGCTATCAAAATATTGTAGACCAGTTGAAATTTTAGTGTATATAAGTTAAGCACTTTCAAAAATTGTAATAGGAAATTCTGAAGGAAAATAATGATGAGTTAGTCATTAGGAGACCAATGGGTCCGTAGCCACCTTCTCTCACGATGAGTCTTCGAGCTCAGTCCTGCCTGTACCGCCCCCTCCCCCGTAACACTCCCGCAAGCCCTCCCGTGTCCCCTGCCATGGTCCTTTTGTCCTCCTCAGTGACTATGGGGCCGTTTCAGTGGGATGCAGATTCATGCTTGGGTCAGCCCGTTATGCTGTTGTTTTACTTTGTCACATGAAAGAGAAGGAAATATTAAAACACGCACACAAACTTAACATAGAAACGTAACGTAGCACAAAAGGCAAGAAAAAAGTGATTTTAAAGGAGCTTTGGCTATACATAGGAAAGGACGTTTAAAGAGGATTCAGTTGAATAATTGATGTAATTTAGAAGCTTTTAAGTGAGCATGCTCTTTTTGAGAATTAGATGCAGTAGTCCCCCCAGTCCTCAGGGATATGTTCCAGAACCCCAGTGGGTACCTGAAACTGAGGGTACCACCGAACGCTATATATGCCGTGGTTTTTCTTACCTATGATAAAGTTTAATAAATTAGGCACAGTGAGAGATTTAACAATAATAATAAAATAGAACCTTTGTAATACAATGAAAGTTACATAGATGTGGTCTTTCTCTCATAGCCTATCTGATAACCGAGACAGCTACTAAGTGACTAACAGGCAGGGAGCACGTACAGTGTGGAGATGCTGGGTGAAGGGGTACTCACGTCTTGGGCGGCACAGAGCGAGGCAGCGTGGAATGTCATCCTGCTATTCAGAACAGTGTGTAATTCAAAACTTAATTGTTTCTGGAATTTTTGACTTAATGTTTTTGGACTTCAGTTGACCGCAGGTAACTGAAAGAAACATGGAAAGCAAAGCCACAGGTAAGGAGGAACTAGATAGAGTAAGTTATTCTCTTGCAAATACAAAAATTAGTAAACTGCAGTAGAGAAATAAAACTAAGTGAAAAAAAATTTTTTGAAAGAGGTAAATAAAACATGAAACTCAGGCACAAGTGTAGTTGACCAAATTTGCTGTGAAAATTCTTATATTTATCGGAGGAATGTATAGATTAGTAGATTGTTAGGGATTTTACTAGTATAAGAAGTCAAATACTTTGCTTTTGAGTCTTCTCCAAAGTAAATTGCATAGACTTCTTAAATAAGTTTGAAATCTCATTTAAAAGCCTTTAAGATGGTGTAATTTTACATTGCAGAACAGAACCATTAATAAGAGACAGAAGTTAGTTTTGAGGTAACTGCATTCATTAGGGGCTGAAATTAAATGCTTAATTTGATTAGAAGTTCTGCAACATTCTAAATATGTGTACAAATTGTATTTTCTGCAAATGTTGAGAATTTCAAGAACTTTTCCATATTGATAACTGTGAGTATGTCTATATCTTCATATTTAATATTGGTGATAATCATGTATTTTTAGGATTACCAGTGAATATTTTTTTCACCTGTCTGTATCTCCATCTTTACCAAATTTGTAGTTAGGTTTATTTTTGCCCAAATTTGGAAAAAGTTTGTGATGACATTTAGTTTAGTTTTATCATATTACCTTCATAACTTGCACTTTGGGCATGGCTCGGATCAGAGCCAGAACCCCCTTCTCCGCCCCCCAAAACCACAGATACCTTTCATCATTAACACAGTTGTATGTGAGGCTTCTGTTCACTTATAATGTGCCAGCTCCATTTGAAAAATTAAGTCTTCTCGCTCATGGTTAATCAATTTTCCTGCATTTAAGTCCAGATCGATACTTTGTCCTAGTTGTATCTTTGTATTTTCAAAACTCCTCCATAACAATTCTGTCTCCCTCAAAGAGTCAGAGAAAGAAAATTCCTTCTTTCCTGTCTTATATTTTTCTGATTAGTCTACTTAAATGCACTTAATGCTCTTTTTTATTTTGCCAGATATTTCAAAAATGTTGATTATCTCTAATGGCAAACTGCTTTAGCTGGGAAAATTGATTTCATCTATTTTAAGCTAGTAAAAATACACGGGCAATAAAATAAAAGAACTAGCTTTAACCTTTGAGTGACTTTTTTGTCTCCTTCTAACTGATTTGGGGCCCTTTATAAAACCTGACAGTTCTTGAGTTGCCCTCATGCTCTATGAATATCTGAACCACTTATTAATTAGTATCTCACTGAAAAGCCCGCATCGCAATCAGGAAATGTAAAAACAAGAGGAGTCATCTATCACACAGGCCACACTTCAGGGTTCTTAAAGCACGCACCCGACCTGGTCCTTGGCTTGGCAGGTCTAGGGACTTGATTTGTTTCGGTTCAGCTGATGCTGTGTGTAACACTTTCCAAACTTTAAAGAGTCTAATTTGTAAACTAGAACCCAAATCTTTCATTTACAGTAGAATGTGTTCATGATATGTAGTAACAAAGGCCCATACTCAGGAGCCAGGAAGCCAGGATTTGGATCCTGACTATACCACTTCCTAGTTGTGTGACCCCAGTTAAGCAAGTCACTTAACTACTCTGAGACTGTTTCCTCAGCTGTAATGTGGGGACAAGACAATAGAATCTCCTTCATAGGGTTGTTGTGAAGGTTAAATGAATTTTTACATATACAGTGCTAAAGCTGCTTAGCACCTACTGAGTGCTTAGTAAATGTTGGCAATTCTTTTAATTTAAATTCGTAGTGTTATAGCATCTGTATCCACTCAAGAGACAAAATCACAGAAGGGAAAGTTGCTTGGTGAATATAAAATTAGGCGGAAATATAAAGGTTCTTTAGGAAATCACTTGTAGGATTCCCAATGGACATCCCTAATTGAGGATACTTCTGTTCACTTGATGAATAAGCCAGTTTATTAGTCATTCCTCTGTGTGGTCGCAGTAAAATGATAAATAATTATGGCATTTTTTCTAAGGACAGATGAGAATGGGAGATAGTAGGGGGATCTGCCTATTTAGCGTCACAGACCTCTGAGCTCTATGAAGTGTGCAACAGAATTCTTAATGAAGCAGGAAAAACCAGTCATATGAGTTGGGATTTTCAGAGCCAACTCTTCCTTTCATTCTGAATTTACACTTCCCAAACCAGACAATGGCTTGTTTTCATGCCATTCCGAGCACTTTTCCACCTGCTGTTTTACTATGGACAACAGAGTTGCTTTCACATTTTGAGTAAGGAGGGAAGAAACCTTCACAAGGTGCCTGGGATGTGGCCGGCACTGCAGGCCCGCAGAGCCTGCCGGGTAAGGGCAGTGCACTCTCCTGCCGCAGGAGTGTGGGAAAGATGAATGAATAGCGATCTTTGACTCTCCTTCTGATCTTTGTGAAAATTGCCTATTTTTTTCTGGTGAAATAAACCCCTTTGGTTTGTCTTAGAGTACAAAGAATAGATCACATCTTTATTTAATTACATTCAATCACATTTTCTAGTCCTCTTAATACAGTTTTATAATACACTCCAGATCGTAAGTATCTCTGTTTGAAGGAGGTTATTTGCAGATTACGTTATTTCAATGTTGATTTTACTCAGAAAATGACATGAAGGTATGCCAGTTGTCTACCAGAATGCGTTTTTCTTTCATAATTTGGAGTGTAGCTGGGTACTGGCCGTCCTGCTATGGACTGCTCCGTCCCCAGTCTCCTTCCGGGAAGGTTCAGGTCGTGTGACTAAGTTCTTGTCTGTAGAGTGTGAATGAAGGTGGATTCCAGATCTAGGCCTTAAAATGATGGATGTGTGCTCTCCTCAGGAGCTTTGATTCTTCTAGAGAATCCATTAATTCACACAAGGACAGGACCCTTGTGCTAGGGGACCGTGGAGCGACAGTAGGGCAGGAACTTGCATCTCTGAAGGACTCTGGGGAAGAGAGCACCCAGTAACCTGGCTGCTTACCTTTGGACTGGTACATGAGAGAGAAATAAACCTTCAGATATTCTTGAAGCTACTGTACTTGAGCTGCCATGTTTCTGTTGCAGCAGCTTAGTTTCTACCCGAGCAAATACAGACATGTTCCGTACTTATCTCCTTTATACCTTATTAGCAGCTTCTACCTTCTGTTCTGTTATGAGCGCAGCTTTGTAGGGTGAAAAGAGTTCAATCAGATCTAGATTGAGATACCACTTCCACCACTTAGATGTCACTAGATTATCCGTATGTATAGTGAAGATCATTAATGTACTAGGTCTGTCCAGAAGATATCCAGCCTTCCGTAATACGAAAAATAGAGGTGTTTATTGAAGAATACAAGATACAGTGTGCACAACACAGTGACAACTCAGTCCCCTTCAAAGTAGGCACCTTGGGACCTCACACAGTTCTCCCAATTGCTATCAGCTGCCCCGTCATATTTTCCTGAATCTCATTGACAGTCTGGAATCTTTTCCCTTTCAAAGGTGATTTTAGTTTTGGGAAAAGCCAGATGTCACAGGGCACCAAATCTGGGCTATAGAGGAATTGAGTCACTTGGGTGGTTTGATGTTTTGCCAAAAAAGTCCGTACAAGACATAATGCATGAGCGGCATGTTTTTGTGATGAAGCTGCCAATCATCGGTAGCCCATAGCTGCAGCCTTGTGAATCATCCAAATAGTTTCCATGGAGGAATGTTCAAGCTTAACACAAAATTTGATGCTACTCACTCAGTCATTTTGAATGTGATGGTCACACAGTACACATGTTCACTCAGTGGCGTCTGCCACTCCCACCAACTAGTACAGTGAAGTCATTGTTCATGCATGCACATTCCAGTCCACTCTCCTTGGCTGCCAGGTTACATTGATGTTGTGCAAACCATTCTCATTATATTAACAGTGGCTGGACTTTTTCCGGACAGACCTTGTATAAACTGCATACAAAAAATTTGTTAATGCACACGATGACTACAATTGAATAGTATGTATTATTTCAGAAACTGATAAAACATTGGTTCCCGTAGATGGGAAGGTAAACCATTTTCTGTGATCTGAAGAATTGAAATTATATCCGCTATAATAGGTTTCAACTGTAATGGCAAAAACAATTTGAAACGATTTAAATATCCATCAATATAGGAAAATGGTGGAACAAATTATACATCCATAATGCCGATGTATTCTTATACAAAAGAATACCTTCAGCCTTTAAAAAGAATAAAATACATCTATGTGAGCTGGCATAGTAACATTTCTTATTTTGCTTTGTGAAAAGTAAGTGGCAGAACAAAATGTATAGGATGGTCACAAACGTAACCTCAACTGGTGTGTTTCCTTTTAAATAGTTGCATTGTGTATATGTATACATCTACATATATTTTTACATAAATAGGGTTATAACTAATTGTTATGCAATTTTTCACTTAAATGCCTGAATTAAAGATTTGAAGGCAATGTAAACTTGCAACTAGAATTACAACTTTTAAATATTCATTAAAGCCAAGGTAGGAGGAGTGAGAAGGATCCAGCTATCAAAAGAAGTCAGGTACAAGCATCCCGGGCAGAAGGAACAGCAAATGCAGAGACGGAGGCAGGAAAGAGTCTGGCGTTCTGGGGGAAAAACAGACGGCTGGAGCGGCTAGAGTGTAATGAGTACAAGATTCTCTTGATTACACAGGGCTTTGTTTGTATGATGTAGTGCTGGGATTTTATTCTAACTTAAATGGATAGCCACTAGAGGGTTTCAAACAAGACAGGCATATGATCTTATGTATATCTTTAAGGGTCACCTGGAATCTTGACCCATCTGCCATCTCACCCAGTCCTCCCAGTTGTGAGAGCCAGCTGTGAGGACGAAGCAAAGTGCTGGCAGACGTGCGGAGGCCCTGGGAGCAGCACCTGGCAGCGTCGGAGGCTAGCAAAGCGCACTGACCGTGCGTTACTAACCAGGGTAGCGCTGTCCCGTGGAAACGTAATGCAAGCCATGGACGGAACTTAAATTTTTCCAGCAGCCACATTTTTAAAAGAAATAATTCATCTTAATAATATATTTTATATAACCCTATAAATCCAATATCAATATTTTAACATGTAATCAACCTAAAAATTACTAAGACATTTTAGATATTTTTCTTTCATACTGAGTCTTCAAAATCTGGAGTGTATTTCATACCTGCGATATATCTCAATTCAAGCTAACCGTGTTTCCAGTGCTCCAGAGCCACATGTGGCCTAGTGGCTACTGTAGTGAACAGTGCAGGTCTAGGGCTTTATCTTTCCCACTAAGGAATTTAGCCTGAAATCTCATCCCCATTTGATTTCAACAAATCTCAAAAAAAGGCCACTCTGCTCAGACTGGTGGTGTTTTTATTTAAAGCTGCATGTTAAAAATGTGTGGTAAATCCTCATTTCCATTTTTTTTAAGAAAAAGTTTAGTTGGCTTATTGACTAGAGGATGACAAGGAGAGACTAGTTATAGTAGTGCCAGTAAGATCGACTCTTGCCCTGGCCAGGTAGCTCAGTTAGTTAGACTAAGCATTGTCCTGATACACCAAGGTTGTAGGTTTGATCCCTGCTCAGGGCACATAGAAGAATCAACCAATGAATGCATAAATAAGTTGAACAAGAACTCTCTCTCAATTCAATCAATCAATACAAAGATTGACTCTGAACTTGGATTAAATACAAATGGAAAGATGCAACTTGGTTTGATCTGCTTGCTAGAGGAAGACACTGATGGGATGAGAAGAGGGAAGGAAGAAATTAAGAATGACCCCTATTCTGGGAGTATATCCAAAGAAATCCAAAACATTAAATCAAAAGAATGTATGCACCCCCATGTTCATTTCAGCATTCTTTGCAATAGCCAAGTTACGGAAGCAAATAGACGAGCAGATGAAAAAGCTGTGGTACATATACATGATGGAACATTACTTGGCCTAAAAAAGAATGAAACCTTACTTCTTGCAACAGCACCTAGAGGGTATTGTCCTAAATGAAATAAGACAAAGCGAGAAAGACAAATACCATATGATTTCACTTAGATGTGGAATCTAAACAACAAAATAAAACTGAAACAGGCTCAATACAGAGAACAGGCAGATGGTTGCCAGGGTGAAGGAGGATTGTGGGGCTGGGCAAAAAAGTTGAAGGGATTAAGAACTACAAATTGGCAGTTACAGAACAGTCACAATGATGTAAATTACAGCATAGAGAATAAACAAGTCAATAATATCATGATGACTGTGTATGGGGCCAGGTGGATACTTGACATAACTGTGGGACCACTTTGTAAAGCATATGGTTGTCTAACCACTGTGCCATACACCTGAAACTAATATAAAATAATATTGAATGTAAACTGTAATTGAAGAAAAATACCTTATGTCAAAAAAAGAAAAAAAAGAATGGCTCCTAGGTATGTAGCATGAGCTACTGGACACGTGATGGTGTCATTTACTGAGATGGGGAAGCAGCAGGTATAAAATGTGTGTGGAGGTGGAAATCAAGAATCTATTTTGAATGTAAGTGATACTACCTGACTTCAAGACTTAATATAAAGCTACCGTAATCAGGAAAGCATGGCATTGGTGAGAGAATAGACAAATAGATCAATGGGACAGAAGAGAGAGCCCAGAAATAGCCATGTACATATAGTCAACTGATCTTTGACAAAGGAGCAAATGCAATACAATGAAGCAAAGCGAGTCTTTTCAGCAAATGGTGCTGGAACAACTTGATGTCCACATGCAAAAAAAAATGAATCTAGACATAGACATTACAGCCTTCACTAAAAGTAACTTAAAATGGATCAGAGACCTAATTGTAAAACACAAAACTATCAAACTCCTAGAAGATAACAAAGGAGAAAATCCAGATGACCTTGAGTATGGTGATGACATTTTAGATACAACACTAAAGACACAGTCCATAGAAGAGAGAACTGACAAGCTGGACTGCCTTAAAAGTAAAAGCTTCTGTTCTGCCAAAAGATAGTGTCAAGACAATGAGACAAACCAAAACTGGAGAAAATATTTGTAAAAGACATATCTGATAAAGATCTGTTACCTGAAATACAAAAAGAACTCTAAAAACTCAACAATAAGAAAACAAACAACCCAATTTTAAAGTGTTTAAAATGTAGGTTCAAGATGCCCTTTAAATACCTTTGGGTAGATATGAAGATGACCACTAGCTGCATGTGTCTGAAGCTCAGAAGACAGTTCGAGGCAGCAGATAATATAAATCTAAAATCATCACTATATGGTGCTATTTAAAACCTGCTGACTGGAATTAATCACCTGGACGAGAGAGAGAGAGCGTAGAGACAGAAAAGGAGAAGGCCCAGCAGTGAGCCTGATGTCGATGTCAAGGAAAGGAGCGGGGCCAGCAGAACAGGCTGCAGGAAGCCGCTGGCGGTGGAGGAACACCAAGACTATGCTGCCAGAGCAGCCGAAGTCAATTTCCCAAAGAAAGCAAAGGCTGCCGAGCAGTTGAAAAATGAAGACAAAGACGTACTGGGTGACAAGTTCTGTTTCATTTAAGAGCAATTATAGATTACTCTTTTGAGAAGTTTTGCTATAAGGAAGACAAGAAAAATGGGGTGGAGGCTGGAAGGAGATGTTCAGGCAATAGTGTGGGTGGGTGGGTGGGTGGGTTGGTTGGTTTGGGGTCTTTCAGCAATGGGAAATGATGGAGCCGTCTGGATGATGATAGAAATGCTTGTGGAGAGGAGAGTCTGAGGCTGATGAAGCAAGGGAGAAAAGAGAGAACCGAAGAAGCGGGAACCTTGAGAAGTTATGTGGTGAGTGGGTAAGAGGTGGAACATAGGTGTGGGGACTGGCCTTTGGTAGATGCTGCTTTCATGGGAAGAGAAGAGAAGACAGGGAAGACATGAGTAGGTGTGTCGTTTGTTGTCTCGGAGTTTGAGTCAAAGCCATCAGCAGAGGGATGTGGGGACAGTAGGTTTGAAGCGAAGGTAGAAGCTTTTACACAGCCCTCTTCAACTTGCCCATTTGCTTTTGTTTTTCTTTAAACCTGGGACTGGCACAGAATCATGGAAGCCTCTGTTTTGTAACTGTCAGGGTGGTCGGTGACGTGGGCCGTGAAAGAATTCACAAAGAGAAGAAGTGCAGAGGAGAAAGGGTTTTTATTTTTACTTTCCCAAGGGAGGGAAAGGGCTAGGTGTGGAGATATGCGCCAGCCCCGAGGGGCTAGCGCTTTGGGATTTTATCTGGGAATGGGGCGGCTGTAGAGCAGGATGTTTCAGTTGGGCTGCAGCTTGTTGTAATGTTATCTTTGGGCACAGGGGCCGGGCATCAGGTGGTCAGGTCATTGTGGTCTGGTCTGTCCTGTTGCATGGGTTCCCAGAGCCTCTGTGCCTGCAGGGCGCTTCCAGTAATTTTCTAGTCCTGAGGATAAAGGCTCATAAACAATTAGTGTCAGCCATGCTTGGGGGCCCAGCCAGCTCTGGGAAAGAGGGTCTGAGAAAGTGGCTTTTGTCCTTTTGGTAACCCTTTGCTTACCGGATCATGGGCAGGTGCAGCAGCACTTGGGGTCCGTGCCAACCATCGAGTACTTCAGAAGGATTCCAGTGTGTGATCCACGTGGGCAGTGAGCTGCTTCAGTCCTGGGCGCGAGCGCCTTCTGACCCTCCTGCTCCTGCTCTTTACCGTGTCCCAAGGACTAGGAAGTGCTGGCGTCAGGTCACCTCTGATGAGCTCTGCCTTCTATTTGGCTCCTATTGTGAAAGGTTCCTCAGCTCTTGCTCTCAGGAGGCCTGCTAAGCCAGAGCAGTTTCTGTTCAGATCAGCTAACCACCCTTCTTCAGAAAAGTCTCATTCGCAGTAGAGAATAGCAGGCATGGTTGCTGCTAGCAAATGCTATAAATAAGGGGGCAGGATGGAAACGTAGAGTTTGCGGCCTTTCATTTCAAGCCTTTGAAAGCCTGTAAAAGTGTAGACAGGAGAGCACACACGGAACTTTTGAGGCTTCTGCCTGCGTGGATTAACTAACTAACCCTGTTCACAGCTATCTGTCTGCACTCTCCGAGGAGCCTTGTCTTTCGAGTGCAGTGCTCTCTGTGCCTGGAGCATCCATCCAGTCCGCTGCTCTTCTCATCGCAGCGCGAGAGCAAGCGTATTTGCTTTGGTCCAATTTCGTGTGTAAGTGTCTTCAGCCATTTGGTTTATTATATTTGTGTCATTTGGAAGTGAATTCCAGGGACCTCAAGGTACCACTCCTTTTTTACTTAAAAATGAATTTAATGAAAACAACTGTAAGATTTGGCCAAGTTTTATTTCTAAAGGAGCCTGTCCTGTGGCTTCACTCTTACAAAGCCACATATTATACAGTATCTAGTTTGAGGTCTTCACCCAATTTAAACAATATAACAAATAAAAGGCATTTCTTTTTTTCTGCATCCTTGGAATAGCAATGAGCAGCTCAGGCATTGGGAACCAATGTCTTACCGTTCACTGGCTAAGGCCTCCAGATATCACAGACATTGCTGATTGTTTACCTGTGACCATCTCCCATATCCTGCGCACCCCCTTTTCCTTGTTAGCAAAGTCTCAGTTTTGTTCCACAGAGAGTGAGTGTGCCCAGCTCCAAGAAATGAGTCATTATTGGTTTAAACTCATTTTGTAATCTCTCTTCTCTGCCAGGGACAAGGGGTAGGCAGGTGACCCCGCTCTGACCTGTGGCAAGTGAAGAGGCTTGGGAAGGGGGTTTGGCAGAACTCCTCCCTGATTAAAAAGAGGGGGACAAGTAGAGATAGCCCCTCTCCTTTTCCTCCTGCTGTGAGAATTTGAGGTGAATTCCAGGGCTCTCTGTACATCATCCTTTTTTACTTGAAAATAGATTTCAATACTATTTGCAGTTATGGAGAAGGAAAGCCAAGAACCAGGCAAAGAAGCATCCCTGTTGCTAGCCAATCCTGGAGCAGCCTCCTTCCAGACTTGTTTTGTGCAAGAATTAAATGCCCTCATTGTTTAAGCCACTTTTAGTTAAGTATTCCATTACTTGCAGCCAAACGCCCCCAGACACATGTGACTTCACAGAACGTACGTTGCTCGGAGCATTTATAACTAACACTCTACCCCACATCCACACAAACGGCCCCTCATCTTCTTTCTGCCTGGTGGTTAAGCCATGGCTCCACCATTCAGTACAGTTGAAGATCCAAGAATATTGTAAAAGCAAAGTGTTTTAATTCTTTTGGTTTTCTAGCACCCTGGCAAAGTGGAATAATATAAATAAAGTGATTTTTAAATAACTAATCTGTAGAAAAGAGAATGTCAGTATTCACAAATAGTCATTTTAGCATTTTCTTCTTTAAATTGTTTTTCAATCTTTCTGGCCCAGAATTTCAGTTCTTAATTGGGCCAGCCTTGAGGAATTATTGGAAACCAACCATAAATAGTCTCTACTATTGACTGAGGCAGTCACTATGTTATTTTTTTTTTCATTGCTGTAAAAGCTCACCTGCATTAGTAAAATCCCAAATATTCTTCATTCTTTATGGCTTGGCATTTTTTAACCTTATTTGCCTATAACGTTGGCATGTTATCCATTTTTATTACTAGAGACTTAAATCTGTTCTGCTTTTAATACATTCATCACAGTTTTTCTTCTCAGCCCATTCATATATTTATTGCCCATGTCCCTGAAAAAGGCAGGAATTTGGCTAATCTCATTTTGGAGACTGCCAGGTCAAATGGGTAGATGACAGCTCTGTCATTGAGGGAACCAACTACCGAATGGACACCTTCAGCTCCCCAGGTTTTCTGTTTTCCATGTCTTTGCCTGCAAGCACAATACGGTGTTTGGGTTCAAACCAGCTCCAGGAAACCCCTGACACTGTGTAATAAGCAAAAAGAGTCATAAACTAACATTTGCTCAGAGCCTAAAATAAACCATGCAGCCAGACTAAGTGGAATAAGCACAACCTTCTCTCCATTCTGAGTTTTAGGTTTTAAGTTGGCCGAGGCAGATGCAGTCACTGACAGTAGACACAGCCTTACATGCTAACCACATGAATCGGGGTTGGGCATGGCGTTGGGGGTGGGAGAGAGGGTCGGAGAGAGCAAAAGAGCAGGGACCAAGTTAGGAAATAAGTACTTGCAGTGAATTCAGTCAGTGCAGAATTTGTAGGCCGATGACCATTTCCACAAGTGGTTTATTGAACTGATTTTCAAATTCCCCGTAGAACACTGCATCAAGCAAGATGCATAATTTATCTTCTGCAGCATTGGAGCAAAGCCACTGGTGTAAACCTTGTTTATGAAATTCTGCAAGCACGTCTGAGGCAGGCCTGTGCCAGCCCATATCTGTCGCCCTCTTGAAACCTAGCCTGTGAGGAGGGGCTTCAAAGTCGTCTTGATTGTACCCCACAGGATTTTAAGTTTTGGAGGTGACTGGGTGACAACACAAAGAAGTTGCTGCCATTGAGAGAATATTGTTATTACACTTGCCAAGAGAAGGGCGCATGCCACACCACACAGGGCTGCACGGGGAAACACCAGGTGTGATTCGCAGGCAGAAGTAGTGAGGGGAAAGCATGGCCCAGAACCTCTGTTGTTTGCCACAAGAAAGGCAAGGCAAAGCAGGGGAAACAGCTTAGGCTTGGCTAGTTTGAACAATGTCAGCAGGCTCTGGACTTTGGGGTGGTCTCCGGCTGTGTGCTACCCAGCCCCGGAGGAGTAGGGCAGAGGAATATAGGCCTGGTGTGTGAGAATTAGGCAAAGGAGGTGGTTGGGGGCATGGACTCGTGATTGGTTGGAGGGTTTGTACGTGATTTGCATGCACCCACGAGGCCGGCTCACAGAGGACATGTGCAACAGCTTGGGCCACTAGTCTGGCCCTGTGACTGACTAATGGATGTCAAATAGACAAATATAGAATCTAAGAAAACACAGAACAAAAATCCACATGACCAGGCCAGCTCAGTGCAAAATAACCCTCTTACATAAAAATATAACCTAGAAACTATACTGCATACCAACGAGCAGGTGGAAAACCAACCACTTAGCTATTCTGGGTAAAGAATTTGGCCTTGCAGAGAGAGAGGGCTGTTCTGGACTTCACCCACAGCCTCTGGGATTAGTATGTCACACCTGATAGGACTGTCTTTGTTTGGGGCACCGGATGGCCACACTGGATCTTAGGGTGGGGACTGGCCTCTCCAGAAAGACCAGCTATAATTGAGGGTGGGGCTTCGTGTCATGTAGTATCTGGCCAGTTTCAGGCTTCAACCATGCAGGCAATCAGTGAGTCATGCCTACATCACGAAACCCCATTAAAAACTCCGGACACTGATGCTCAGGTGAGCTGCCCCAGTGGGCAGTGCTCCACACGCACTGTCACACACAGAGGCCAGGAGGGCGACGCATCCTAACTCCGCAGGCAGGACCCTGGCCGCCTCGCGTCCGACACCCTCCCGGCTCTGCCCGTGCATTTCTTCCTTCGGCTGATTTTAATTGGTACACTTTCCCTGTAGCCAACCAAGCCATGAATATAAAAGCTCTCAGTGAGCCTTCTGAGCTCTGCTAGAGAATTCATCAAGCCTGGTGGGGATTTTAGGAACCCCCAAACATGAACTTGGTGTTAGAAGTAAAGACAGTCTTGGGACCTGAACCTGAACCTTTGCATTTGTCTGACTCCGGGCAAAAGTATATATGCACGCACTGTACACAGGTAAAATTTATAAGATGGTATTAAGTAAAAAATGGAAAATTCTCCTGTCTTCTCTGGCTTCACCAGTCCCAATAATCCAGACAATCTCACTGTTAACTATTTCTTCCTGGTTTATCATCTAGACGTTTTCTTTCTTTCTTTTTTTTTTTTTTAAGGTTTATTTTATTCTCATTCAAGAGAGGGGAAGGGAGAGAGAGAGAAACTTCAATGTGAGAGAGAAACACCGATTGGCTGCCTCCTGCCTGTGCTCCAACAGGGGGTCGAGCCTGCACACTGGGCCCGTGCCCTGACTGGGAATTGAACTGGCAACCTTTCGGTTACTGGATGATGCTCCAACCAACTAATTGAGCCATCCCACCCAGACCGCATCTAGACATTTTCTGTACAAATATAAACATCTATACACATGTTTTTATGATAAATGAGATTGTCCTCGATAACCAGTTCCGAAACTTCCTGTTCCCCTTGTGTTTGAGGAGCGGTCTTTGTGTCAGCGCCGCCGGCCTCCCTCCGTGCTTTTGGGGGCTGCACCGTCAGGGGAAGCGAGTCAAGTCTCAGGGTTCTTGCCAGATCGCACTCTCACACACATACGGCTCTCGGGGCAGGCAGGCACAAAATAAGCAAGCACTCCACTCACCACGTATTTCTCTGTTATTTGCCATCCCTCTATTGCGTATATTGCTATTTCTAATTGTCCTATTATTTCTAACAAGGTCGTAATGAATATCCTTGAACTTTCACTGACACATTTACACCTAGGATAAATCCTTAGGAATGGGACTGCTTTGTCAAAGCGTCTGTACATTTCACGTTTTGCGAGGTGTTGTCAAATTGCTCTCTGAAATTGTTGTACCAATTTACATTCCTTTGCCCCCTGTGAGGTGCCTGACTCCCCTTACTCGCAAATACTGAGCATTATCAAACTTTTCAGCCTTTTCCAGTATGATGGGGCTTTTTAAATTACATCTTGCTGTAGTCTGGTTTGTATTTACTTAATTATTGTGAGGATGAGTATTTTTTAATATATTTACTCATTTACTGTATATTTAGAGTACTTTTCTTCCAGCAGCTTAATTCATGTGCTTTGATTTCCATTTGGTTTAAGCAAACTTTCTATGCCATTCAAAACTGACGCCTTGAATGAGAGTCAGGCGAAACGGAAGGACACCAGCCCGCCCGCCAGCGCCGGCGCCAGCGCTGTCACACCGCCATGACTTCCACTATGGCGCTAAATCTGCTTAAAAGAAAAAGGCAAAGCAAAATGAAAACAATAGGCTGCGAAGAGGTCTTCATTTTCTCCGGTTGATTGAAGGGCTCTTGTTTGTTTATTTCTTTAAACTAAATAGAAATCCCTTTATTTCAGCTTATATGCATTTCTCCAGTATGGAAACCAGCCCACTAAAAACTAAATCTTTTTTATTCTTTAATTTAAACCAATCAAATGAGTGAATATTATGTTATATCTCACCCAACATAAGTGGTGGTTGATAGCAAACTGGTAACAACTTTTGTGTCTATTGGTATGTTTTCGGATTACTTCACTGAAAGCGGGTTGACTTGCACGTTGTTCCAAAGACATGTTCTCACTGACATTGGGGTGGTTACCAGAGGGAAGGGAGGGGGTGGGGGCGGAGCCGAAGAGGGTAAAGGAGGGACGAGTGGGGGTGGGAGGAGACTTGACCTGGGGTGGTGAACACAATACAATACGCAGAAGATGAATTATAGAATTGTACACCTGCAACTTATATAAATTTATTAACCAATGTCACCCCAATAAATTCAATGTAAAAAAAGGTACTGCCCT